>PVHP010008549.1:0-52933 GCA_004024765.1 Zapus hudsonius | reverse complement strand
GTGGGCTTATGGGGTTATAAGCCAGCTTCCCCTTGCCAGAGTTTGGCACACCTTCCTGCCGCTGTTTGCAGTGCTGTGGCAGAGGTGATGTCCAGCCCTCTGCTCATGCCATCGTTTTCCCTGCCAGGATGGAGTCTCCCCTCGAGTCCGTAAGCCAAATAAACCCATTCCTCCACAAGCCGCCTTTGCTTGGGTTCTTCTGCGCAGCAACTAGAAAGCTGACTGCAACACTCACTGAGCCCCAGAGCTCACTGACTCAGCTACACGAGCTCGCCAGTTTGCCCCAGGGAATCTGCCTGCCTCTACCTCCTGAGTACTGGGATCACAGGCACATACCACGATGCCTGGCATTTGTGAGTGCTAGGGACCCAAACTCAGGTCCTCATGCTTGTGTGGTGAGTCAGCTCCCAGCCCCCACAATGGCTGTTCACGTGCCAGGCAAGGTTTCTCAAACAGGGTTGGAGCCTAGAAGCTGGTTCTGCCTTTTCAGACCCAGTGAGTCAATTTCTGCATGGGACCAGGTCCAGAAAGAGACACCTTAATTTCAGGGCTGTGAGGCGACCCGGAGTCCTGGGATAAGGTGGTCAGTGGGCTCAGGACACAGCCAGTCACATGTCCTACAGGCCTGCAACTAGGCTCTTGTCTTGCTGCCCTAACAAGAGGTGTGGGATGCGCCCTCCCTACTCACTGGAGCCCAGGACCCTGCTCTCCTCCCAGCAGCTGTACTGGAATGCACCAGGATGCAGTGGAGCACTAGAGAGGCTCATACTGTGGGACCTGGCTTCTTGGCTTTACCTGGGGCCCCGCTATGGTGGGCAGACTCCTGTCTAGGCTCCTGCGGAGCAGAGGTGGTTTCTAAACCACGCCCTTCACAGCCCATACAG
Organism: Zapus hudsonius; assembly: GCA_004024765.1. NCBI lineage: Eukaryota > Metazoa > Chordata > Mammalia > Rodentia > Dipodidae > Zapus > Zapus hudsonius. Next base: position 52,049 of record PVHP010008549.1, on the reverse strand, counting down.
TGCCAGGATGTCCAGTGTGGACGAACCCCAGGTCCATCTGGTATATGCAGAGACTAAAGTCACTGGCTGGGTAGGCCTGGGTCTGTCCCTGTCTTCTGCCCCAAGGCTCTACAACAGGAGAAACCTGGAGCTGCTGGCAGCAGCAGACTGGAGCCCAGGCCCTAAGGTGAGCTCCAAGGCCAGTGTGGGAAACACAAGGGTGGAAGAAAGAATGAGCAGAGGCGAGAGTATGGTGTGGCGGCGTTTAATTCAACTTCAAGTGAATTCAGGGTGTGGTAAAGACTCGTTCTTCCTGATCTAGAGTGGGGTCCCCAATAGCCAGTCATATCTGTACAGGTGATGGGCTGGCTGGTCACTCCAGTGGCTCCCAGTTGGAGGGAGGGCCTAGACTGTCTGCAAGGAGAAGGCGGGAGACTGGACAGCATACCCCTAGCGGAGGGTGGAGTGATGGCCCAGGTGGGGGTAGGGAGCAGCAGAGCTTCTGGAAGCTGCTAGGGCGATCGTATTAACCTTCCCCAGGCCCATTAAACTCTAAGCTGTCTTCAAGACATAAGAATGGGCTCTTCCATCATCACTGGTTAAAACAAAATACAAGCCAAATAAATTCCTCTGCAGGACTAGTCTTTCAATTGCTTAAAATTAATCAGTGCAAAGTGAGGTGAAGAGCCCTGAGTCACCGGGCCAAGGCAGGAGGTAGTCCTCACACAAGCCTACGTCTCTTGGAGTCTTGCCCCATGTCGCCCTCCTGGGCGTCCGCCTCACAGTCCAGTGGGGACACCAGGTTCAGCAGTGGGTCCTCAGAGGCGCGTCCAAAGAGGGCCAGCAGGAGGGCCACACCAAAGCCCGTGGCTCGCTCGCCCTGTGGAGAGAGGTGCAGAAGCCCTAGCTCTAGGGGTGGCCTCAGTGCCCCCCACATGACCTATCCCTCAGCCCCCTTCTCCTTAAGGCCATCCTAGATCATAAGCAGAGTCCAAAACCTTCCGGAGGCTGTTGTGCCATGTTCAGAGCCAATGGGTGGGGCTGGGGAGTGGACATGGCCTAACCCACATCTCCTCAGGGTACGGAGGCATCAGAGGGTCCTGGGCCTCCTGCTGAGCAAGGGCTGGCTGGAAGGGACGCCACACAGCAGCCGCTGTGTTCTCAGAGATGAAGAGCCCAGAGGTCAGGGGAACCACAGCTGGCCAGAGGCTGGGCCACAGACATGACCCACACCTCAGAATGTGTCTGATGAGCTCTGGGGCCAGAGGGACTCCACAGGGATGAGAGGGAGGAAACAGCCCACGACACACAAGAAAGAATGATGGGGGAGCGTCCTGCAGGAAGGGGACGCCTGGAGACGCAAGCCTGAGGCACTCACAGCGTGTACTGGAGCGGCGATGTCCAGATGGACCCAGATACCAGGCCAGTCGAATCCGATGTGCGAGGCAATGAAGAGACCAGCGCAGGAGCTGGGGCTGTTGTCTCGGTCCTGAGGAGGCAGTGAGGCAAGTGGTGACACCCAACTCCCAGCAGTGGGAAATTCTGCCTATCCTGACCCCATCCCTCAGCCATGGACACCATTAGTGTCTGAAGTGCAGGTGGGTGGAGGGACCCTGTGCATGGGAGGCCGAGGCCTGACCAGGAGTCCTCTGACCATGGGCAAGGAGTCTGCCTCCCCTCAGCACAAGGGGACAATGGACAACCAAGTCAGTCCCAGTGTGGAGGACATGTCCTGGTGAGGAGGATAGGCACTGGCTGTGTGCTCCAAAGGCCTTCTCCTCAGCTTCAGCTTCCTGGACAAACCTGGGCCCTGACCTCTGCGTGGGATCCCCGCTTGCTCTGCCATTGCTGCTTGGGGGTGAGCATCCCTCAAGGCGCAGACTCCCTGAGGAGGGCAGGGCTCTGTCCACCTGCACAGAAAGGACCCACACCTACCGCCACTGAGTTTTTCATGTCGGCCACGGCTGAGGTAAACTCGCTGAAGTGCAGCTCTGGGCAGTAGACCAGGGGGTGCACCAGGTCCCCACACTTCCGGCCGGCCTTCACACAGGCCGCCTCCCACTCGGCGCTGTTGGTGAGCACGGCGGCATGGTACTTCCCCGTGGCAATGCCCTGGGCAGGGGGCACACCAGAAGCAACCAGTCCAGAGAAACACAGTAGACAGAAGAGGGGCGAAAGCAGACAGAAAAACAGAGCAAGGGAGTTAGGCAGAGGCAGCCAGTGCCCGGGGTAGAGAAGAGGAGCCATGAGCATTAGGATAGGGAAGGTTCCTGAGCCCCCATGGGCATGACAACAGCTTCCCTACCCCCTGCCTTCCCTGCCCTAGGTTCCAGGGGGGCTCAGGCTCCTGGAAAGCTGCAGAATCACGTTGACACCCACCTGGGCCCCAGTCAGCGTGGCTATGTCCACAATGATGTCAGCTCCTAGGTCTTTGCAGGCGTAGGACACACCATCCGCCAACACCAGCCTGCCCTCCGCATCTGTGTTGTTGATTTCCACAGTCCTGGGGTGAGGCAGAGACCCTCTGGGGATGCAGCTCCCAGGGCACTGGGTGACCCCCCCTCCCGCCCATGGAACTGGGAGGCCCAATCCAACCCTAGACGTGAGGGCAGGGAGGCCAGCCTTACTTTCCTGAGTAAAGTAAATGAATGTCATCAGGCCGAGTGGCATGGGGCCCCACCGCGTTCTCAGCCAAGCAGAACACTGCATGGAGATTGTCCTTGAAACCCTGGAGGAAAAGTGGATGGAGGACTGAGTTGGGAGCTCCCCACCACCAAAGTCCTCCATGAAGCCCCCACTATGCAGCAGCTGTACCCCAAGAGCCACAGAGTTCAAATCTGGTTTTGTCACCACCAGCGACTGGAGCTGGGCGAGTCCTATAGATGTTCAGAGTCCAAGCAGGTATGCACTGGCGTGTCTGCTAAGGAACCCACAGGTATCTCTACTGCAGAGTTCCCCCAAGAGACCTGTGTGGACGTGCTTAGGCTACCTGGCCATCCAGCCATCTGTCCTGTTTCCCGCCTTGCTGTTCATCTTCCAGGCTCTCCCCTTCCCCCCCCCCCTGCCGCCTCTCTTCCTCGATTTCCATTCTGTGTTCCTTTCTTTCTGGTTTTATGGTGTTTGAGGTAAGGTCTTACTCTGTAGCAAGGCTGACCTTGAACTCAAGGCAATCCTCCTGCCTCAGCCTCCTAAGTGCTACGATGGCCCAGATACCTGCTCATCATTCTTACCCAAAAGAATTACTACTGTGAGGGACTGGTTCCTACTGTGGGGTCCCGCAGTTAGTAATCAGGCTCCACAGTAAGACCAATCTCCCCATTTCTGTATTCACTCGTCAATTAATTCCTGCAGCGTGAATGTGTTCATTTTCAGTTCTCCCTAAGACATAGTCCTTTCCAAGGGGATGGCAGGAGGTGTCAGGATTAATACTACAGCTGGTAGCTGGGGTAATGTATTTAAAGGACAGCCCCCAGTTTACAGCAGAGGGGCTTTCAGTATTCCTCAAGGTCCTCTGCTGGTAGAAGGGGTCCTGATAATCCCATGGAACCCCTAATGATGCACCAGCATCAACAGCCAAGTAGCCTTCTATGCAAAGCCCAGAAGAAGGCTGGGGAGATAGCTCAGCAGTTAAAGGTGCTTGTTTTAAAAGCATACTAGGAGCTGGGGAGATGCATCAGCAGTTGAGGCACTTGCCTGCAAAGCCTAATGACCCAGGTTCAATTCCTCAGTACCCATGTAAAGCCAGATGTGCAAAATGGTGCATGCATCTAGAGTTCTTTTTGCAGCACCCAGAGGCCCTGGCATGCCCATTCTCTGTCTGTCTCTCTTCTATATCTCTCTGCTTGCAAATTTATTCAGAAAGAGAGAGAATGTGTGCGTATGGGCGTGCCAGGGCATCTTACCATTGCAAATGAACTCCAGATGCATTTGGCACTTTGTGCATCTGGCTTTACGTGGGTACTGGGGAATTGAGGCCAGGTTGTTGAGCATTTCAGGCAAGCACCTTAACCACTAAACCATCTCTCTAGCCCCATTTTTCTTTTTTAAAAAAAGCATACCAACTTGGGTTCAATTCCCCATTACCCACATAAAGCCAATGTACAAAGTGGATGCATCTGGAGGGGTTTTTAGCTGCAGCAACAAGAGGCCTTGGAATGTACCCATTCTATCATGCTTTCTCTCTATCTCTCCCTCTCTTTGTCTCTCTTCTCACAAATAAATAAAGAAAAATATTTTTTGAAAAAAGAAAGGCCTAGAAGAACCTACCTGCTGAGCACTTCCCACCAGCATATTCCTGCCAGTACAGACCCTCTGACTAAGCAATCAGCAGGGATGAAGAGCAACTCACACTGTATCAGGCAGGTGACTCCTCCAAGTATATGCCACAGGAGCCACTTCCTTCAGAGAGCACCTGGGGTACCTTTAAACTAGACAATGCCCACACATCCACTGACAACTTCTTCTACCAGGGAAGTGGGGCTTGGCTGAGCCAGTACAGCCCTGAAGGGGGAGGGTCAGGTGGCAATACCTTGGTACATCCCACCTGCAGTGGCCAGGGGAATTGAGCCATCCAGGACTTTGTGGGATATTAGCAGTGGCCCTCTATGAGTCTCCAGCCAGCAAGGGGCAGGGAGAGCAGAACAGACAGATGTACTCCTACAAACTCCCCACAGTGTTCTGTAGTACATGGCTCCATGTCCTACCTGGGTTCTGTATGAGCAAAGTGTCCAGCTACCAGGCCCAGAAGGCCCTGCCCATGTATAGTGCAGCAAGCCCAAGGAAAATCAGTCTTCCTGTGGGATCTGGCTTTGGGATGTGCTAGCCCTCCAGCAGTAGGTTGTTAGAGATAATGGCTACCAGGCAAGAATTGAACTCTGGGGTTTCTACCGAGGAAATGGAGACAGGAGGCCAGTGTAGGGTGGGAAGGGCTAACCCTGGGGATGGAAGGCCAATCACAGGGAGACATTTACCAGAGGGTCTTTGATACCCAGAAGGGTCGTGGGAGGAATATGTAGAACCTGAGTGCTAGGCTGGGTCCCCCTGACTGAACTGATGCCTGCCACATGCCACTTAAGTCTATGGGCACCTGCTCCACATTAGTCCCTGCCAGTAAAGATGAGGCCCATCCAGAGCAGACCGGACAGAAGCTCTGGGATGCACAAGAGATTAGGCTGAAGAGGAAAGGACCCGGTAGTGGAGACCTAGGAAGGAAGAGACCTTACCTGTTTGATGGCTGCTCTGAAGGCCCCCAGAATGGCCGCAGCACCCCCACAGTCTCGCTTCATCCCCGGCATGGTGGTCTGCAGGAACACAAAGGCACCAGAAAAAGGGTGAGCCATGGGAACCCAGAGCATGGCTGGCAGCCATACGCATGCCACCTGCACAGCATACTAGGGCACATCTCCCCCAGGGCTCCCTGGGCCTGTGAACACCTCACTACCTGAGCACTCCAGGAATACCTGAAACTTCGACCAGCCAAAAGGGGTGTTTTCTGGTGCTCCCGAAACAACACCCAAAGACAGTGAGGGGTCCCCATTTTGTTTTGGTAGAGCTTTTTTGCTACCAAGCCGTAAAGATGTGGCCAGGGGGCTACATCCATGAGTCACTCAGAGTGGCCTAATTCGCTATAGCCGGCTCTCACATGGACAAGGGCACAGCACACTCAGAACCCCGGATTTGGGCTGGTGCAGCAGCCCTGTTAGTCTGGGTGTCCATCTGCATCAGCTGTCTACTTCTTTGCCAAATTATAAGGATGAAACTGAAGCTCTCTTGGGGCCTCCTAGACAGCACCTTGAGGGTCTTAGCAAGGCTTCGGGGTGACAGTCAGAGCTGTGGATTCTTCTTTGGGCATAGAACCTTGGAGAAATAGGCTTGTCAATCAGACACTTGGCCTGAGTGCTCCGCTGTCACAGGTTCCCATTGTGTTTGCAGTGGGCAGGGACCTGGTGGGCCCCCTGCGATGACTCGGGCCCATTTGGTGCCTCCTGAGCAAAGTCAGGCTTCCAGAAGTAGAGTCGCGGTGGAGCCAGGCACACAGCCTGTAGCTCGCCTCTGTTTGGCTCCTCTATCTCGGGCCACAGCTGGGGTGTGGCCCACGCCCTCTAGAATCTTCCAACCCCTGCCACACACCGATTCTTTCACTTCTGCTCCCCTCCATCTCTGAAGCCACCTGAAGTCACTTCTGTCTGTCTGCCTGTCTGTCTGTCTGTCTGTCTGTCTGCCTGCCTCACTTGCCCCTTGACACAGCTCAGGATAGACCCAGCTCTATGCTCTGGGTCCCCATGGGGCCCCCAACAGCACATCCTGATCAAGCAACCCCTACAGTCACTGCCACACCCTACATCAGAAGGGGTGCCCTGGACCCTTGTGCATTGACTTCACAGCCCCCAGTGAAGACGGGTCTGAGAAGTCTTCTTTTCTACGAGCTACTATGAAGGATGCGGGGGTTAGGGTTTCCCAGTTCCATGTTTTATAAGCTCCCAACTCAAATTGACAAAGTTCAGATTCTAAATTAACAACGGGTCTTAACATGTAAGGATTTAGGCTTGAAACGCACCCCGTGACTCTGGAAAACTTACTGTATTACACGATCCTTGAATTTTCGTGGAAAGTATTTTTAGGCATAAACAGCTGCTTTTCTAATTAAGCCAAGCGAACTCAATCTATCTAGCATGACTGAAAAAAAGCCATCTTTCTGACCTAATCGGACTGTTTAAACGGAAAAAGACGGGACCTCAGGTCTGGCAGTGAACTATTTCAAAAGGAGCCATCCAGAAAGCGTTTCCTGACAGCTGTTCACGGGACAGGGTGTGCTCCTGGGCAGGTGACACCTCCCAGCCTCACAGGGAGAGGCCCCTTGGTGGCATCAAGTCTTGCCAACCCTGCAAAGTTCTTTTCCTGTGAAAGAAAGGGTTTTCACAGTGACACCAAGAAGCCAACTGTCTTTGTCATTGGTGACACATCAAAAAAGCCATGGCTAGTGAGTGTGCGGGAGCCCTCTTCCAATTGATCGCGACCACGGTCCTGTGGTAAACTAGGAGTCACTGGCTTCCTCCCCATGCCATGCATGCAAACCAAGCAAGGCCAAGGTCACTACCTAATGCCCTTGTGGAAGCAGAAACATTAATCCTTAAGACCTCAAAACCAGGCCATTATCTCTACTGACACACTACTATTTTTCTTCAGGGTGACCGTGTGAGTTTCTGGTATTGTAGAAGAAAATGCGCCACAATGTGGGGCACATGCATCATCCAGTGAACTGATAGTCTCTGAGGGGTCCACACATGTTCACACAAAATTATACATCTGAAGCTCAAGCCAGAAGTTCACGGGCATGGCTTCAGATTCCACAACATAACAACAGCCTCTAAGGAACTAGTACCTGTCTAGTTTAGCCAGGATGCCCGTGGTTATCAGGAAAGGGCACTGAAGTACTCCAGCCCGTTCTGGCTACGAAATGCTAAGGCCAGATTGTCTGGATAGATTTCAACCAAAACAACACATGGCAACAGACCCAAAACACAGGCAGATGCAAGATCCTTGCTGCTTTCTATTAAGCAGGAGCCAAGGAGATTTGCAAAAATATACAATAACACAACTTTTTTTTCCAGTTTGAAAAATATATTTCTTGGGCTAGAGAAATTGCTCAATGGTTAGGGCGCTTGCCTGCAAAGCCTAATAGCTAGTGGTCAATTCCCCAGTACCCACTTATAACCAGATGCACAAAGTGGCACATGCATCCGGAGTTTGTTTGCAGGGGCTGGAGGCCCTGGTGCACTCATTCTCTGTCTCTCTGCTTACAAATAAATAAATACAAATAGGTTTTAAAAGATAAATACATTATCCTAATAAAGTTATACTATTCATATTCACATGATGGATTTTGTTTTCAAACAATTTAGTAGTATCTTTTACACTTCTCAACTTGAATCCCCAGTAGTCATATCAGTAGATATCAGCATTATAAACACAACGTGCTTCAGTATACAGGTGTCACTGCCCCACCGATCACGAAGGCAGTGATCAGAAAAACATCCACACACACCGCTTGAGGGTGGAAGGACATCTCTTGCTCTATTGCAGATCCCGAATCTCTCTTGCAGATATGCTACAGAATATATAGAGAGCTCCTTGCCAATCAGGGAGCTATTGATAAGAACCTGTACATAATAGCCAATCAAGACTACCTCCTGAAACTTATTAAGCCAAGCCCCTCTTGGCAAGCTGTCAGGTGCCATCTTGAAATTAAGCCAGGGCGTGCCTCCAAAGGCCCCCAAAGGCTTTCGCCCCCGACATACAGGGGTCCCAAGTAATGTCTGAGGCCTTCTGGGACCTGCAAGTCCGCCGATTCTGAATTGCCTTGAGATCAAACCCCACTCTTGATGGAGGTTGAGAGTACCTGCAGATCCACATGAGAGTCTCTCCACCAACTGCTGGAGGAGCCTGACTGTCCAGCCCCATGCTAGGTGCCTAGTGGAGTTCAGCAATAGCCCCGGCTCACCCCAAATTGAGACAGAATAGTTCCGAGAGCAGGGGTAGGTGGGTTGGTGAAAAATGGTTGGTACCCAGATGGGATCCATTGTCTCTTGCATGGTCTAACCCCAGGAGGACAGGGCTACTGTCTCGCTTTTGGAGGACCACCTGGAGCCATGGAAGATGACCTACAATCTGGAAGCTTTTCCAGAGACTGTGGCCTCCCTGGAGCTGCATGCTAAGCGCCGAGTGAAGCAACCTCAGCCTCCTAGTGTTCCTCCCAAGGGACAGGAGTCAGAGCTACAGCACAAAGATGAGTCCTGGGGAAGCCATGCTCCTTGCTCCGGCCCAACAACAAGCCAGCATCTGATCTGAGTAAGAGTCCCCCGTCCACCAGAGATGGAAGCTGCCTGGGGACGGCAGAACTGGGAGGCAGAGCTGGTGGCCGGTACCAAGCGCAGGCGATGGGGAGCGCTTATTATTTTTTTCTATGCATGTGTGTATGAGTGTGTATGGGTGTGGAGCCCATAGGACAACCTTGGGTGCCATTCCTCAGGAACACCACCCACCACTTTTGATATAGGGCCCTCATTGGCCTGGAGCTCACCAAGTAGACTAGAATGACTGGCCAGCCAGCCCCAGAGATTCTCCTGGCTCCACCTCCCAGCCTTGGGGATTTACAAGCGAGCAGCACGGTACCTAGCTCTGTGGTGCCTGGGTTCTGGGACAGGCTCGGGACCTTGTGCTCATAGGGCCAATATCTCCCCAACGAAGCGTCTCCCAGCCTGTGGTGGTTGAATTTAACCAACTGCTCTGAGCACCACTGCGCTTTCATCATAAAAACGGAAGTTTCAGAGTCACCTGGCTTTATGATTTATCCTCCCCCCATCACATTCTCCTTTGTGGATGGAAGTGATGGAAGTGAAGAGGCCATGGGACCCGGCACAGACGCTCGGCCGAGATTCGTGTGACGGGAGAGATGGCTGGTGTGGTTCTACTGAGTTGGAGCCCAGAGCTGAACCAGTCGTCTCGATGAAAGCACAAGTGACAGTGACAAGGCAGACATGGAACTGAGTCCCTTCCAGTCCTTCATTCTGCGCAAACTCTGAGGGTGGAGCTCCCTGAAAAGGCTCCAGCCGCTGGCCATCAAGCCCAGGGACCCCCATCTCTGCCTCCTCAGTGCTGGGATTTCCAGGCTTGTGCCACCCTACCTGACATCTTGTGAGTTCCTCATGCCTGAGGAACAAGCCCCCTTGTATATGGCTCTTAAGATGTTTCGAGGCTTTTAAACTGGGTCACAGAGATCTAAGCCCATGGTCAGAACTGCAAGTTCCCGGATGAATTTACCATGAATCTGGGTTTTGAGCACCTCTGCCAAGCAGTCTCCTGTTAAAGACTACACGGAGGTCTGCCTGCATGTCAGCTGTTTCAAGTGACAGAAACTCACACAATTAAATTAAGAGTGTTTTGGGATGCTTAGTAGGGACAGACGGGGGACCCTGGCTGAACTGAATAGAGGCAGACCCCCGAGGTGAGGGTCAGGCACACTTTAATGCTGCGGTCTATTAACACAGAATGAGATGCGGTTTATGTTACATGGGCTTTTGTTCTATAAAAATACAATAATATCTGAAGTGTTAATACACTGCCATTTTCTTTATTTGGGCTAAAATATTTTTCTTTTCAATTTTTTTTACTGTCGTATAATATGTGTGGAATTCAATAAAGGAGAATGCTCGCTATTGGTGGGGTTTTTAAACTTGTATTATTCGTCTCATCTCCTGAATAGTCCTGGAATTAATTTTGTTGTATAGAAGAGGAGAGGATGTTACAATGATCGCCCACTCCAGGTACTGGATGCAGGAGGTGTTCAGCATCGTGGTTGGCACTGGACCTCCAATGTCAGGAGATAAGAGGGAGTAGGTAGCTGCTAGAAGCTGGAGGGGAACAGACGATGCCCCCAGGGCAGCCGCCTCTGGCCCCTGTGGAACCAGCCAAGTGAGAAGGGCGGGCCAGAACCCCTAGATCTGAGTTTCTAAAAGGCCTGAAATTGGGTCTTTTATGAGAATTCTTCCTGGTTTGTTTGTTGCATGTGTTAGTATGGTTGTGTGTGTGTGTGTGTGTGTGTGTGTGTGTGTGTGTGTGTGTTTGTTATGCACATGTGCGTGAAGATCTACCCTTTGTATGTGTGTGCAGAGGACAGAGAACAACTGAGGTCCCTCCTCCATTGCTAACAACTGTTTCCTTGAGACAGAGTCTCTAATTTCAGAACTTGCCGTTTTCATGATCCCCAGAGATTCTCTGTTCTCTGCTCCCTATAAGGCTGGTACACCTGCTACACTCAGCTGTTTTACATGGGTCCTGGGAATCCATCTCAGGCAATCTCAGGCCCTCTCAGACCCTAATGTTTGCACAGGAAGTGTTCTTAACTGCTGAGCCATCTCTCCGGCCCCTGGATGCTTCCTGTTTTTAAATGCTGGTAACAAATTCCCATTTTAGAAAGGCCATTTGAGCCGGGCACGGTGGTGCACGCCTTGAATCCCAGCACTGGGAAGGCAGCACCATGAGTTCAAGGCCACCCTGACACTACATAATGAATTCCAGGTCAGCCTGGGCTAGAGACCCTACTTCGGAGGGAAAAACTAAATGGAAAGGCCATTTGGATCAGTAGGACATCTGTGAGCCCCTGGGTTGTAACTAGCACTCGGGGCTTGCTGTGGACAGGTGTAGCCTATCCTCCCTGCAGGAGCTTCTCGCCTCCTACAGTGGCTTCTTCTGGGTCCTACGAGGTGTTGCTTTCCCAATCCATTCTCAGTCTTAGCCCTTCCCCAAGAGCTGGCCAGGCACCAGCATGGTGACGCTCCGCTGAATATGAGTAAATGGAGACCTCTGTGGGGTGACAACTGCCATCAGATGGCCTCCTCTCAGAGACATCCACACAAAAGCCACACTATATGAGGCCTCCCATGACCACCTCTCAGCAGTACCCACACTGCCCTTGCTTTTGTAGAGCTCTCTGATGCTGAACCCATTTGGACCCCCAGCATCCTCTTCACGGAAACCTGGAGCAGATTTAGAATCATTGAGCCTTCCTCTCAGACCTGTACTATTATGTACATGTGGGGTGCATGCGGAGGCCAGAGGTCAACATAAGGCACCTTCCTCAATCTCTCTCCACCTGATTTTTTTGAGACAGGGGCTCCTATTTAACCTGGAGCTTACCAATTTGGCTAAACTAATTGGCCAGCAAGCCCTGGGGATCCTCCTGTCTCCGCCTTCCTAGTGCTGGGATTAGGCACACACAGCACCCCCATGGGTGCCGGGATCCAGACTCAGGCCCTCATGTTTGCATGGCGAGCACTTTACTGACCGAGCCTTTCCTCAGCCCAACCTCTAGTTTCCATCCCTTTAATCATTACTGTGACTTCTCTCTGGGTCTTGCCCAAGGGTTTTTGGTTCCCAATTCCTATTTAAAGTATGGGCATAGAATCTAGGGATCTCATACAAAACCACACCTTTTGGGAGTGGGAACCGACCTAATGTTCTCTCTCGTTCTCTCTCTCTCTCTCTCTCTCTCTCTCTCTCTCTCTCTCTCTCTCTCTCTCAACCTGAGTAACTCAGCCATCTCTAGATAACTGCTACTGGAGGCAGGGGCTGGATGAGCTGGCCTGGACCATAACCCAAGACCCACACCTCACCTTCCCTTTGATGCTGAGGCCCCCGGTGTCATAGACGATGCCCTTGCCCACCCAGGCAATGGTCTGTGTGGCCCCTTCAGGCATGTGGCTAAGGACAGCCAGAGCTGGCGGGTGTAGAGCAGCTTTGCCAACCCCGTAGATACCTGTGTGAAGATAAAGATGGCACCATTGGAGACTCTCAGAAGCCCTGCAAACACCCACCCTGGCCACTGGCTGACCCAAATTTCTCCCAGAGAGCCATGCAGCCCCAGCTGGATCTCCCTTCCCCCTCCTGTTCCTGGCCTGCGTGGAGTAGGGGAATGCAGATCTGTTCCAACATCTGAGACTGTGCAAAGTATTGTTAGGCAAGAAAACCCGCCAAGGAAAAAAAAAATTGTATCCTGTCCAGAAGGGAAAGAACAGGGTTGCAGAATGAAATGATCTTTGGACAATGGTTCAAGGCCTCTCCCACTCACACTAATCCCCCTGCTCTGAGCCCTGAGCTCTCATGCACTCTGAGCCCTGAGCTCCTGCATGTCCCCCTCAGCCTGCTCCTATAGCCTCTGCACCACCACCCCCTCGTTCACTCTCTGTTTACTCGCTCCATCTCCCCAAAGAAGTGGGACCTACTTGAATATAGAGGCTAGGCCTTACGATGCCCCAGTCACTGAGCTGAATAATGACAGCAACTGGAAGGGAATGAATAATGGTGCTCTCACCACTCCTACCCATCCCACAGGGCCCACTGTAAATGTCTCCTCCTTGGAGAAACTTTCTCCAATATAAGTGGTCTATGTCTCCATAGGTAATGGATGTGCGTGCGCATGATGGGCACGGCTGACAGTCCTTGGTGACCCCTGCATGATATTCTGCCCCTTGGTGTAGGAGGTCCCAGAATCTCATCTGTAACTGAGCCCAGAAGAAGTGACAAGACCCTCTTCTGAGAAGAGGTGGTCAGGATGAGTGATGTTCCCAACCATCTTGCTTGGTCAGGTGTTCCTACAGACCTCTTTCTGAGGCACCCAGGGCCGTAGTGTGACCTGCTTTTTTTTTTTTTTTTTTTTTTTTTTGATAGGAAACCAGTGAGGAACTGGCCTCTGGCCAGTAGCCCTCCAATTACAAGGTGAGCCAGCAGCCCACGAGCACCCCTTCCTGGAGTTAAGATGACTAGAGCCTCAGCTTCATGAGGCGATGGCAGGGAGAGATCCCAAACCAGGAAAGAACCCACGAGAAGAAATGTGCTTCTTCGGTGGTCAGCTACCATGACAGTGACCCTGGCCTACTCAGAATGAAAAGCGCCTTGAGGTAGCCCAGCCAATGTCCTATTGCTCTAGTTCCTGGGTGAGGTGGGAAGGTTGACCCGAGAGGTCAGGGGCAGAGGCTGCACCAGCTGAGCTACACAGGAAAAGGCAGTCCTCCTCCTTGAATGGGGAAAGGCATTCCAGATGTTAACATACTCAAATGGCCATGAACTTGTGTATTCCAGGAACAGAAGGGCCTGCTGAGTTGGCCTGGGGGGGTGCAAGGCGAAAGGAGGCAGTGGGCAGGGGAAGGACTTACATCAGTGGCTCCTAGACTCAGCACTTTCTCCCCAGAGCTCTGCTTCCCAGGCTCTGGCCTTGGGCTGGGACCCAGGCTGACTCCTTCCAGGTCACAAGCAGAATGAAATCTGGGACACTGTGCCACATGCCCCTCTCCTGACCCCCGCCATGGAGTTGTCCCTTGGTCATTGCCAGGAGCCAAGACCCATGGGCTCATAGCCACCACCCACCTCCAAATCCCCTCGTCTTCAGCTCTTCATCCCGGATGACAGTGGGGGTTATCCCGAGCTCTTTTCCAACTCTGCTGATCTCCTGGACATGTTCATGGAAAAAACAACAGGAGACGCGTGAAGAAGGCTTGACTCAAAGCGAGGCCAGGCTGGGTGCCAGAGATGAGCCCATGCACGGCTGTGATGTGGGGAAGGAACCGCAATGGAGGCCAGCAGCTGCGCCTCTCATGATTAAGGCCTGGGGAAAGGCTCGCCCTTGACACTCAGCTTCCCACAGCCGGCGGCGGTTGAGGTGCTGGAGAGGGGCCTTGGCAAGGCCCTGTCCTACCCACGCCTGCTGCCAAGGCTGCTGGCTTCTCAGAGCAGGGTGGAGGGTGGACAACAGGACATCGTGGAAGCAGCCAGGTCAGAGACTATGGGAGGCCCTTAGGCTCCTCTGTTGCTGCGTGAAGTCTAGATACCCACCCACCTCAGCCTGGCCCCTCCCTTGGCAGGACAAGGTCACAAACCTCTAGGAAGATATCTGTGTTCATCTCATTGCACGGTGTGTCCACGATGCGGGCAGCCAACCGCACACCTTCGGTGGCGTTTGCTAAGCACTAGAAGAAAAAAAAAGGGGGGGGGGGGTAAGCACTGGAACCCAAGGACTGAGTTAGAACTATGGCTCCTCATTTATTTCCCCAGCGACACAAAGACATCAGAGGCACACAGCTCCAGGGGGAGGCTCACGGCACACAAGGGTAGAACTTTGGGGATCATACTACTCATCACCCCTAGATGCTGGGAGGTACTCCCCCACCTGCCCCGAGTCCCATGGGAGTGTGTCTGTCTTCCATCAGGAGAAATAAGGATCACTGGATGGCCTGCTCTGGGCATTGTTGTAGAAGAGAGGAAAGAGACTGCTTGCTGCCCCCAGGGAACTTGTGAGTTTGTTAGCCCTACAATGAGGAAGCCAGCTCAGAGAGGGCCACATGAGTGGCCCCATATCTGTTCAGAGCCAGTATGGCCCCAGGACCCCACCAGCCCACCCGCCTCTGTCACAGGGCCTGGCTCTCAGCAGATGCTCCTTCAGTCCCCATCACCCACCCAAAGCCTCAGAAGCCAGGGACAGCTGGCTGTGCCCGTGCTTCTGCATTGGCCGGAAGAAGCCGATATTAAGGGGTTTGCGGGGGCGCAGGGCAACAGCTCGGAGTCCATCATCGCCTCCCCCGGGCTGGCGTGTCAGGAGGACAGGCACAGGTCGCATATGCCAGCCGGGCCACCGCCCCCGCTGTCTGATCGTTGTAAGAGCCACGGCCTGTCCCAGGTAATTAAACCTCCAAAGCTCCAATATGAAACCAAGGACCTGACAGCTGAGATATGAGATGTGTTTGTGAGGCCTCTGCCACCTGTCAGCGGCCGGTGACCTGTGTGGGATGCATGTGGGGCCGAGCACCGGCCTTAAGGGGGGCAGGTGTGAGCCTGCAGACCCCAGCAGGCTCGGAGCTTTCACAAAGCCAGGAGGAGAGGACAGAGCATACAAGCCTTGGAGTCCACTTCACCAGGAGGCCATTCTTTCCATGTTTATGTGAGGCCCCACTACGTGCCGGCGATCATGCTAGATTCGGAATCCAAAGATATGAGAGGGATGGGTATGAACAGAAATGAACACAGAGCAACGCACTAAAGCTATGGGAGAAGAGACCAGGAGTCTTCAAGACTCAGAGCTCCGGGGCGCGAGGGGGGGGGGGGCTGTAGAGATTCCCTGGTGAGAAAAATGGAGGCAAGACACAGAGCCATGAAGTATTCAGCTCTGAACAAGGATGACAGTTGAGGAATAGCAGAGTGTCCTCTGTGCCCGGGAGGGAAACCAGGGAGTGAGAAGTGAAGGGCACAGTGGCCACTGCGGGGAGAAGAAGGGAGAGCTGTTCTCGGGCTTCAGGATGCGTTCTGCATAAAGCGGGCCTGGAGCTCACAAGGAACTCCCTAGAGATAGACAGAGCCCAGAGGTAGCTGAAATCAGCCAGCTCGGAGCTGGGGAGGCCAGAGCAGCTGCAAAGAAAATTCCAGAAGGGAGGGGCAAGCTGGGGGGAAGCATGCTTCAAGGACGGATGTTCACACTGTGGTCTGGGTGGGGAATGAGGTGTGGGTGGGTAGGTGAACAAATGAGTAGGGGAAGGTTTAATAGTCTGGAGTTGAGGAACCCAGAAAGCAGATTCAAGATGGCGGAGGTGGAGGCCTATCCTAATTCAGGCAAGAGGACAGTGGCTCTTGTCCTTAAGGAGGGGATCGCCTGGGGCTTGAGGTGACAGCCTTCCTAAGAAGGCAGTGAAGGGTGAACCGGGAAGCAGGAAGGGGCAAGCCAGTGTCTGGCTACTGGGTGAACATGGCAGTGGAGGTCAGGCCAGAGCGGTAGAGCTGTGGACAGACACATGGGAGGGGAGCCCAGGGTCAGGCGGCTCCATAGACTGAGATGTTGAGAAGGGCTTCCAGCCCTGCCTGCCTGCATGGGATTATTTTAAAGCTCAAGTGAAATCACCTATGTAAAAGTACTCCCTCGGTGGGGGGTGAAGCGGTCATACGTGATGGGTTTGTTTTTAACACATGAACGTGATGGGTTTGTTTTTAACACATGAACGTGCCTAGCACTGACTTCCGGCTGATCAGAAGAGGACCCAGGGGGACAGGTACCCACTACTCTCTCAGGAGCCCCCAGGAATCACAACAGCCCTTCCATGGAGAGGAGAGGGAGAAAGATGTCCACTTGAGGAACCAGGGGACATCGGCCCTCCAGACACCCACTTGTAATATGGACGCGTCCACTGGACCGTTGTCCTGTCCCACCAGGGAGAACTCCACCGTCAAGGTCCTCTTCTCGGTCCGGCGGGAAGCCCCTGAGCGGTGGGTGAAGAGGGGGAGGGCCCGAGCCAAAGCGCAGGCCGAGGCGAAGACATCAGACTGTTCACAGACCATCTGCAGGAAGACAGAGGCAGAGAGGGGCTGAGACCACAAGGGCCTCCCCTATAACTCCATGATGGAAAAATCCCAGACAGGGGTCCCCCAGGGGCCATCTCATCCTTCAGACCACCTCACTGGGTCCATCCAGAGGGACCTGAAGCCGATGAGGAGGCACACCCCAGGCATCAGAGGTCACTGCCCCCTCCCCACCCCAGGGAGAGCCGGGCAGAGGGGCTGCAGTGAGGAATGGGAGTCATGACTGTGGGGGAGGGGGTCACACTAGGAAGCACCCCGCTCTCTCTCGGGGTACACTAAGGTACTCCTCACCACTCACCACGATACACCGATGGGTCCCAGGCGGGAGGCAGGTCCGCACAAGCCTAGTGATAAAGTGGGCAGCCGAGGGGCTGTTGTGACGGCTCACCCTGGAGGGCAGGGCTGCCACAGTGGCGCAGTTCAAGTAGAGGGGACAGCTGTCCGTCGGGTTGGGGTTGAGTGTGGCCAGAGCGGCCTGCCAGAGCTAGATCAGAAGGGAGACGAGAAAGGCTTCAAACAGTGTGCGTGTGCGTGCGTGTGCGTGCGTGTGCGTGCGTGTGTGTGCGTGTGTGTCTGTCTGTGTGTGTCCCTGCTGGCCATGACTGTATGTATTTCCATAGTCTCAGGCTGGCCTTGAACTCTGGGCGATCCTCCTCCCTCTCTGCCCCCACCCCCACCCCGTGCTGGGATCAGAGGCGTGCAGCACCACGCCCGGCCACGCATACATTTCTAGCAGGGCTGTGCGTGGGTGCTGTGTGTCTCGCTGGCACCCTTCCACCCTCGTGGGGCCAAGGCCTGTCTGGGGACCCGTTGCTTCGAACACGTGGAGCCCCCGACTTCTAGGATTGGACCGGTTTCCACGGAAGTGGTTTGGGGTGCCGAGGCCACGCGCCAAGGCCAGCCGAGAGCGGCCCCGGGGGCGTCCTGGAGGGCAGGGCTCCGTGCCCGGGCGCAGGTGACTCGGCCTGGCCTGGGCGAGGCAGGCGGCGCCAGGCCTGCGACAATGGCCGGGGCCTGCGGAGCCGGCCGGGTGGGTGTCTCGGGCCTCCGCGCGGGGCCTGCGCGCCGCCGGGCCCGGCCTTCCGCGGGCGCATGGCGGCCACGGCCCGCTCACCTCCTCGGTGACCCGGGGCTGCAGCTTCCCGCGGACGTGGCTCCAGGGCACGCGGTGCAGGTGGTGCAGCTGGCCGAGCAGCAGCACGGGCCGGCTCTGCGGGTCCGCGTCCCCGGCGCTCGCCTGGAACTGCAGCCCCACGTTCGCCATCTTCCCCGCGCCCCCCCTGGGCCCGGCCGCCCGCCCGCACCCCGCTCCGGCCCGGCTCGGCGCCGCCCCGGCCCGCCCGGCCGCCGCGCTCCGCCTCCCCGGCCCCGCCGCACCGCGCAGACCTGCAGGGCGCGCCCGGGGCGCGAGGGGGCGCCGGCGGAGACCAGGGCGCACGGGCGGGGCGCACGGCCGGGCCGCGGGGTGCCTTCCGGGCAGGCCAGGCCCGATCGGTGCGGTGGAGCGGCCCCGCACCCGCGTCCTGCCCACCTCCTGATGGTTTCGATCACGATCCAGCCCCCCACACTGCCTGGCACCGTCCTGCGGGGGTGGAGAGGGGGGCGTTCCAGCCAGGTGCTGCTCCTGGGAAAGCAGGCACCCACTTGTCCATCAGCCGCCCTTGCTGAGCCCAGTCCTTGCAAAACTGAAAATTAAAGTAAAAATAAATAAAGGTCATCCCGCAGCTGTGGGCAAGCTGCCCCTCCAGGCTTGCTGTTAGGGAAAGTCGAGGAGCTCCGGAGTCACCTGTGTTGGGCAGCAAAGCCTCTTGGAGGTGTGGTGCAGGATGGACAACCGAACCAAGCACCTTGGCTCCTGCAGGGTTAAAGAAAACACTGGAATCGTTGGAAAGAAGCCATCTGACCCACACTGCCCACCTCCTGTGGCTCCAGGCCTTGGCTGGCACCCCTCCGTGATCACCAACTAGACTAATGTGCTACTTTAGTGTCAATTGCTTCCTTGTTACCATTCTTAACAAACACTAGCAAAGGTTACTCCATAGTGCGCACACACACGTCCACCTCCCCCACTCCAAGAAGTGTTACCACCACCACACTATCTTCTGTGTCGTCTCCTCCTCACTCCTTCAGTCCCCAGACCCACATCAGTAACACAGAGGCCAGAGAAATGCCACCCTGCCACCCTGAAAGCGGGTCTCCCTGTCTGTTTGCACACAGAGAAGGCTTTGGAAAAGAGCTGCTGAATGAGGGAGAGAAATTCCTCTGAAACCCTGGGTTTCCCCGACATAAAAGTCAACACTAATTGAGTCTTATTTTCTTGAAAATATTTTCACAGCAGCTGAATGTTTTCACACGTTTGTAAAGGATACCGAGAGCGCCACGAAGATCTTTTCTTTCCTGTTTGCAAACATAGGGCAGCCAGGCACAAGGCCCTCAGAAGGGGGCCGGACGGCTGTGGGCTCTACCTTGAAGGCTTAAGCTGTGTTCCCAGGGGTGAGAAGCGACTTCCACAGGCCTCCATGGGACGGTCCTGCAAGAATGATGCCTGAGAGGAAAACAGAAGCAGAGTCTGTCCAGGGGCCTGTGAAACCAGAGGACAGAATGGGGCCCTGGCTAAGGGCAGGATGGGGGGAGGGGGAGATGGGCAAGGGAACTGGCTTCACTTGATAGATGTTTGCAGGCTGTACAAGATCCCAGGAAACCTTTCAGAAAGTTTGTACACAGGACACTGGGAGAGAAGAGAGGCTATTTGTAGAAGAGGGGTCGTTTGGAAGCCTTCCTTTTAGGATTCTTCCCTCCATACTGAAGAATAAACTGAATGACCCCAGTGACCCCAGACGAGGATGGACAAGGTTGTCCAGTTTGGCCACTCCACGTGGCGGGAGAGAGAAAAGGCCAGATGCGGGATGGGAGCAAATACTTTCCATTCTGTGTTTAAGTCGCCCCCAAATCAAAGATCTCCAAAGCAAACAGCATGCGAAGGAATTATCCCACTTCAAATGCCTGCCAATTTCTTCAAGATGCAGCGTGTGAAAGAACACTGACATGAAACACAGTCTGCCACCATGAGTAGGCTGAACACACTTCCTACTGGGAGAGAACAGCGAACCAAGAAAGGACCAAGAAAGGAGCACTTGTGCAATGGAGGAGCCAAAGCCTGGGGGAGGCTACCAACAGCTTTTAATTCAGCCAAATAATCCACTCGGTGACAGGGAGCCCTTAACTGGAACTGGGGACTTAGGGCGATATGCACTGGGAGCCGGACTCTTGGGCCCCCAAAGAGAGATGCACTATACGTGTGATTTACAAAGAGCTACTAACAATAGAATCTAGCTAATTCAGAAATGTGTATCTCAGTTAACCTATACTGACTTCATTCTCTGATGGAGGTTCTGTTTGTATCTTTCAGAATGCAGCGAGAGAGCTGTGGCTCTTCCATCCCTACCAACGAACCACAGGCTGATAGCTGACATCCTGGCAAGAGATGAGCCACACCAGACCTACTGTGGAGGATCCATATGGAACCCCACAGAGAATGGTGGGACAAACAAGAGACCCATAACCACAGCCAATCAGTCAACGCAGGATAAGCCAGACAGACCCCAACGTTTTTCAACACAACCTAAAGCAGAAGTACAGAGGCACCTAAGACCTCAACAATAAAGCAGCCTTAATACTCACCCACCATGACTCAGGGAACTGAGTGGAAGAGGGGATGGAAAGATTGTAAGAGCCATGGTGGGGGAGAACTCCCAGAGACATTGCCCCCCTCAGTAACATAACACTAAGGCGAGTGGAACCAGGCTGACTCCTAGGCTATCCATGGTCCCCAGCCCCAAGGACTGATCTAGACTGCCCACAGAGGAGGATATCCAGCTGATTGGGGATAGGGAAGAGGGGCATTGGGGAACTGGGGATAACAACTCATTATTTGTTCATTAAATGTATCTCATTATGAATAATAAAAATAAAAATAAAAAATAAAAAGATGCAGCGTGTGACAGATACAAATAGGTTCCAGGAAAGCACTTTCCCTCTCGCTGTAGACTTTAACATAAATAAGACAGGTAGTACTTTGTTTAGACGAACTTTTATGAAGGTATTAATCCACAGTTTAGTATATATTTCACTGTCAATGAAAAATTCGCCTCTATTTAATTTTCTTTAAAAAAAAAAAAAAACCCGAAAGTTTAAAATAAATCACCAGATCTCTTAACGCAACCCAAGAAGCAACTTATGTTTTTGGTGACTTGAGACCAATTCCACACCCGACTGGGTGATCAGACTTAACTTGGAAATTGAGAAAAGATCAAAAACTTCTGGAAGAAATCAGAGTAAAATTCCCAGGACTTATTAGGAAATTTTTTGGTCTAAGAAACATTCTAGGACACATTTCTGAAATCCTATCCTGTAAGATGGGCTCTACGTGTCTGAAATGTTCACTTACATGTTAATTTCTTGCCAAAGTCCATCAAATCTCCAGAGGCCTGCTTAGGCTCAGCTGATTCCTCGGAGAACTGCTTAGAGAAAGCAAACTGCAGAGTTTCTGCAATTTTCATTCATTGGCCTGTTGTATTATTTGACCTCATGCATGCCAGACAAGTGCTCTACCACTGAGCTACCTCCTAGTCCCTCTTCTTACTTTTTATTTTGAGCCAGGTTCTCATTAAGTTGCCCATGCTGGCCTTGAAAGCTCTCTGTAACAGCCCAGGTTGGTCTTGGATGGATGACCCTCCTGCCTCAGCCTTTCAAGTCCACCATATCTGCAGGCCAGATGAGGCTTGGGAGATAAGAGCAGTGTGTGTGTGTGTGTGTGTGTGTGGTGTGGGAGGGGCAAAGCTGGAGGCCCAGGCCCTGGAGAAGTTTGTGGCCGGGAAGGTGTCAGACTGGAACAGACTTTTGACTTGGATCTTGAGGGGCCATACAGTCTAACTTCTGCCCAGGGAACTGCTCACAGGAAGGCCTAATGTAAAGGACACAGTCCACTTGAGACCCTCTGAGCTCATGTGGCTGGACACGCAACAGCCAGAGTTTGCACTTAACCTTGTGGGTACATGAGAGCCCATGGAAGCGCCTTGGGCTCATCCTTGTTGACAATAACCTGCAGAGGAGGTGGAGGCTGGCTCTGGTGACTCCTCTCCATGACACCATCCTAGAAGTGACTTGACAGTTGGGTGACCTCCCTGAGCGCTGATGAGTGATGTTTGTGCCTTTCAGCCCCTCATCCATGGTTCCGGGGCACCATGGAGTCCTCATTCTGTAGCCAGTGAAGACGGGGCACCACCTACACTTGCACCAAACATGCAGAAGGAAGGAGAAAGAGCTCACTGCCAGGAAAAGCACATTTCTCTAGAGCTTTTTTCTTTTAATCTTCATTATAAGTAGAAAAACTAGCATAATAAGGCTTTCATTTCACACACACATGTAGTGGGTATACATGTGTGAGTGTTCTCTAGAGGAAGAATATATATTATACAAGACATGTGCTTTAACCAACTACGTAACGGAGCCAAATAGAATATGCGTTGCAAAGGGCGTTTATTAGGTTAGCTTACAGGACGGTGGAAAGTCCAAAGGTAGCTGTCTCAAGGCCTGGAAGGTTCCTGGAGAGCCACAGAAAAGGCTGAGGAACCTGGGTGCCAATGCCCACGAAGGGTGACAGCCACAGGTTGGATGCACACTCCAGTGAGTGGTAAAGGGCACTATGCTCTCTTGAAGCTTCTTTACAGAAATCCCATTAACTGTGGAAGAACTTGCTCCCTAAATTAATCCTTCCTGGAAATGTCCCCCCACCCCCACCCAAGAGACACGTCTGATTATTGATTCCTAATCTGACCAAGTTGACAACAGAATGTAACTGTCACCATGCATACATATTGCAATGCATAGATATCTTTTTCTGCCTCATTAAAAGTAACTTGGCAGCTGGGGAGAAGGCCCCGTAGGCAGAGCCCTTACTGTGCAACCCTGTGTATAGAAATCTGGGTTCTCAGACGCCATATAAAAGCCAGAAGCTGTGGCGGGGCTTCTATAATCTCAACATTCGTATAGTCAGAAGCAAGGCAGAGGCAGGAGAATTTCCTGGAGGCTCCTTTTGCTTGTTTTCATTTTGGTGTTCTTGCGTCGTGAGTTGGTAAGGTATTTACGGAGCCCAGCACTTGACCCTACATCGGTCAGGGTGGATCAGCTACGTATCTTCAGACTCCTCAGCTGCATTGAGCTTGGTGAAACCCCACTTCTCTGAGATGTGGCTTTTCTTGTGGTCAGGAAACTTGACTTTGTCCCTGAGCAGGGTGTCAGTCACATGCTCTTTATTCTGCAGCCTTGGTGTGGATGGATATGATGACAATCTGGCCAATATGAACCCTGGCCACTGTGCCCTGGGGCTTCTCAAAAGCACCTCTCATGCCTGTCTGGATCCTAAGATTTGAGATCATATGAGATCAGAGATATGGATACCACCAGGAAACTGTCTCCAAGGCCCCTTAGAGCAACCTGAACCAGCAACAGGCTGCATCCACTTCCAAGGAAGCTGCAGTGTGCATGAGGGGAGGAAGCTGGTCGTCTTCATTAGCTGCAGAATTCCTGGAGACTCTGGAAAGGAGTGGTGGGTGGTGAAAGACCTTAGAACAAGGTGAAAAATGAGGACCGACCTGAAGATTGCCCTATGACCTCTGCACAGGTGTGCTGTGCCCACACTCCTTCACAGATACACACTCCTCAAATGATCAAATAAAAATAACTTAAAAATAGGTAAATAAGTAAAATAAAATAATAAAGTTGATCACATACTTATTTGTAAGCTCTGTATGTGTGTGTGTGGAACAAGGTCCTGTTCAATTACAACAATGGATCCCAATTATGCCTACTGAGATGGAAATGATACTGTCACCTAAAAAATGGTCCACTCTGAAACTTTCTGAATTGTCCCCAAATGTCTTTTATGGCTTTTTCTTTCTAAATCCAGAATCTAAGTAAGGATCAGGTGTTCCATTCAGTTGTCAGGCCTCTCTGGGCTCCTTGAATCCAGAATAATCCTGCCTTTCTCTTCCATGTCATTGACACATTGGAGGTCTACATTCGACATCTGCCTCCTTCCTCGTGAATAAATGGTCTTGAGAAAAATGCATGTTATGCTTCCCACTGGGCCTCATGGGAAGAGACGTTGTCTTAAGTCTCTTGCTTCTGGTTTAAGTGGGACCGGAGGGAGCCCTTCATGGTAAAAAAATGTGGGACTTTTTTTTCCTTTTTACAATTAATAGAATTAGAATCAATGTCCTCTTCATAAACCAAATTCTACCATTCATAATAGCAATTTCTCTCATAACTCATTTTCATTTACTATTTTTGAGACGAGTCTCATGAGACATGGCTTTGAACTGGCTCGGTAGCTGAGGATGATCTTGAGTTCCTAATCCTCCTGTCTCCACTTCTGAGTGCTGGGCTGACAGCCCTGCACCCTCACCCACCACACCTGGATGGGGACAAAGCCCAGGTCTTCACGCATGCTCAGCAAGCTCTTCACCAACTGAGCCACTCCTTTGCCCTCATTCAGGCGGCAAAGAGATCTGCTTTCAGCTGCTCGCTGGGTTTTTTCAAAAAGTCTTAAAGGAACCAAGCAAGTTGTTTGTTTGTTTGTTTTAATTTGATGTTTTGACACCCAAGACACCATCATAGACCTTTGTGAATTTCATCTGCTGTCAGGGTCAGAGAGCACCTCCCGGGCCAGAACTTTACCTTTCTCAGAGGAGGAGACTGAGACCCGTGCCAGGGCTGGAGGGGACACCCCGTGACTGCTAGAACATCCCCATACTCAGTACCATGAGCGTAGTGATGCGCCAGCCTGAATTCAGTCCTGGGTACTAGGTCGCCCATCACCCACCGTTCTTTCCTCCTACCCCAGAGCAGACCCAGACCCAGACCCAGACCCAGGATGGGAAGAGCCCAGCAGGACACCAAGCATGGTGCTGAGGGGCTGCAGAGCCCTGTGTCCTTCGGGATGCTGCTGCACATCCCACGTCTCTGTCAGGCTCCTAGGTCCTTTCTGGAATAAGACGTCCCCAGGCTCACTCTGAGTAGGAGGAGAGGAGGCTGGTTTAAGAAGAGGATGGCCAGCTGACTTGGTAGGACACCGTGGCACACTGTGACCCCACAGAGACCCCTTTCTTCTCAATGCCAGTGCTGTCCACCCTCCCTGCTCACCTGAACAGCACCCTGGCTCCCACCCACCCTCCTATACTCATTGGATTCTTTAACTACAAATACACCACAGATTCCGTTCCTCATGATACACCTATGTTGTCTTTATTCTTTTTCTTCCTGGGGTATAGCTCATCAATGCCAGGAGCCGGCTTCATTTTTACATGGTTATCTTTCCAATGGACACGGCTCATCCTGTGTGTGTTCAAGCGATGACTCGCTACTCTCTCTCTCTCTCTCTTAACATAGTTTTGAATTCATAAAACATTTATAACAGTTCAAAAGTCAACACTCTAAAGAGGAAGCTCAAGAGCTCTCATTCTGACCCCTTTCCCTCCCAGCCCTCACAGGTCACCTTGTCACCCCATGGGCACCCATTGTTATTAGCTTCCAGTTTAACCTTGTCTGGATCTTCATTGAAAAAAAATATGACTTCATGAGTCCCACACAAAAGGTACCAAGCAATTTTTTTGCATGTTGCTTGAAAAGCATGTCTTAATCTCATCTGCAAGACTGTTTTGATTCCCCAATATCAGCAGGAAGAGGGAAAACACATTAATAACCATTTATTAACACCTGAGAGCATTTCTTTGGAGAGAAGGTCTGGGGACTTTTGGAGAAGATGACTCCCTGAGTCATCTTGCCTGGAAAGGCACAGTTCAAGACAGCAATAACCTTCACATCTCGGGACTAAATTCCTATTTACCTCGGAACACCAGCACAATTATTTTTGTAGCTGCAAAAGTTTTCAAGGGCATGTGGGGTCTGGGGAAGCAGGAGCGAGAGAAAGAGAAACGGTTAAACAGCAGACGAGGCTTTCCATCCCTTAAGCAAACTGGACCTGTGAGCACGCAGACTTACAGAAGACCAAAATAATGAAGGGGTGGATGTTTCCTTTGGTCAAGAAATCTTTGCCTTAGGAAAAGCCTGCGCCTGGAGGCGTCTTTCCAATGCGCTGAAAATGACTCAATCTCCAACTGACGTCACACTTGCCTGCAAACCCCCTGTGTTTATCACTCATCTATCTGTGGATTCCGAATGCAGGTCTTTCAAAAAGAATCAGGAGGCTCTGGCCGTGGGGGAAAAGTGGGGGAGGCAAGAACTAATGGGAAATTGTTAGGTTTTGTTCTTGTTGTTGGGGGTGGGGAGCCCTGAGAAGTGAATCCATCATTTTCTTCTCACTGAATCTGGAAAGTTCCTTACTTTGGGCTGGTTTGTCGTTAGGATCGCGGGGTCTGAAATAAGATCATGTATGTATTCTCAATGCTTTATACAATTTGAGTGACATTCTAGCCCAAGCAGAGAAAAGAAAAAAAAAAGCATGAAATTCAGGTTGATGGTTTTCTCATCACCTTCATAAATTCAGTGTGAGGAACATAATAAGATATTTTGAAGTCTTTTTCTTAACGTTAGGGACACATAGAATATAGACACTGTAAAAGTGCTGTACCTGTGTGGTTTGTGCAGATGGGTGGAGAGAGCAGCAAGGGTCTCTCTCTATCCTACCACACGGCTTCCTTGAGACAGATTCTGTCTCTGAACCCAGAGCCACCATTTCCAGCCAAATTCGTTCACCGGTGAGCTCCAGAAGTTCTCTGGTCTCTACCCCTCACAGGCCTGGGGTCACAGGTGTGCACAGCTACATGAAGCTGTTTACATGGGTGTTGGTGGTCTCGGGTTTGCACAGGTGCTCACACTTGTGCGTCATACACTCTTACCTGCCCAGTCATCTCCCCAGCCCTCTAAAGTCTATTTTAAAAATGGGAATCTATAATGGCATGTCTGTTATGGAGGTAACCCACTGCTCTCTGAGGCCCAGTCCCTGGAGAGAGGGGAATTCCTCCTGCCTGGTTCTGAAACCTAGCCAAAAGCCTAAGGCTAGCAAGGTCATAGACTAGAGGAGGGAAGCTATGGCTGTCGATAGGCTAACTGGATATGTTGTACCCATCAAATTCCCTTCAAAATGGTTATATTTATGCCTATAGAATTGGACTGTTCTCGTCTTTGGTCAGAGAGACTTCTTTTGCAGTTCCTGGTGGCTTCTGGGGAGACCGAAACTCATCAAAGTCCTGAGAATAAATGACTGTCGAGCACTCGGTGTTAAACAGGCATCTTTATTATGCCCTCCAAGACTCAGGGGACATTGCAGAAGAGGGTGGAAAACAGAAGCCAATGTGGTGGCGCACACCTTTAATCCCAACACTGGACTGGGAGGCTGAGGTAGGAGGATCATGGTGAGTTCAAGGCCAGCCTGAGACTAGAGAGTGAGCTCCAGGGGAGCCTGGGCTAGAGTGAGACCCTACCTGGAGATGAAAGAAAACAACGTGCAAGAACAGAGGAGGGGGAGAATTGCTCTAGAATGTTCTCTTTCAGACATGAAGAGGCCGTTGTTTTCAAGGCCTCGAGGTGACTGGCTTCACTTACACAGACCTACTATTGAATTCATCACCATTCCTGTCATGGATGAAGGAAGGCAAAAAAAAAAAAAAAAGCCTTCAAAATAGAAGAACTAGTTGGGTTCAGCGGAAGGAGGGGAGGAGAAGGTACATTCTATATATTCTATATATATTTAAAAATAACAAGAACGAAACCAGGAGTGAGCACTTGAGAGGCAGAGTTAGGAGGATCGCTGGGAATTTGAGAACAGTTCCAGGGCAGCCTGGGCTAGAGTGAGACCATACCTTGAAAAAACAAAACAACAAAAAGAAAACAAAATTAGGATCTGTTGGTTGCATCATAAACTCAGCAGCACATGACCACCACCACCCCAACCAGTGGTATCTGCATTTTCTTTGCAGAGAATAGTTTTAATTTTCCACCACATGGGACAGCAGAAAAGGAGGGAACTGTCTGTCACAACCAGCGCTGTCCAGGGTGGATACAGGAAATCTGAGGGGGAAGGATGACAAGGTCGAGCAGCCAGTTGGGAGCACAGCAAGTCAGGGGTCCTGGCTCTGGTGGTGTCTGCACCATGGTTGGGGACTTAGGTAGCTCAGAGTTGTGCAAACAGAAAATGTATGCCTCCATGATGCACAACAGGAGGGCTGGAGTTCTGAGCAAACCTAATTATTAGCATGAACCGAAGGTACCATCACTGTTTAACTCATCCGACCTTTTAAATGGATAACCAACCTTGAGGCTTAATTGGATTTAAAAAAAAATCAATTTCTAGCCATTGCACAGTGTTGAAGAGCTGCATTCTCAGGCAATTGTAAAATCAGTTCTGCTCAAGACAATTTTTTATTATTTACAACTTTAAAATGACATTATCCATCTCGGTAAGTGTTTTATGCACACATATACCTTTTGTAAACAACTGCAGACTCACGTCCATGTTCCTAGTCACGTCATTGAAGAGTCGTTATTTTTCCGTTCGGCAGAGGCTGACTCATCAGCCATCGCTTCACACCAATTACACAAAAAAACTGAACTGCAGATAATGGTACACCACTGTTTGCAAATCTCTCTTAGCCACAGCCTGGTCTCATCTTTGTAATAAGAAAAAAAAAAATCCTTGAGGAAGCTTTTTACCAAATCACATCTTGACCATTAAATCTTTCTTGAAGAAGGTCATTTAATTTTGTGGAAAGAAATGAACAATTAAGATGGTCTAAGCAGAAAAGAGTGCTGTTCTGGAAATTAGAAAGCTGATGAGTCCTGTTCCAGCCTGAGTTACACTTGGCATGTGCCCTTGGCAAGCCGGGTCTCAGTTTCCCCATTTGGAGAAGGGGAAGGCTTAGTAGGGAGGAATGTTCTTTATGTCCCACTAGGGATAAAGAGAGGGGGGGGAGGGAGGGAGGTCTGTTATGGTGCCTTGAGTCAGAACACCAAGTTTAAAAAAACAAACAGAAAAACACAACTTAAAAACCCACATTTGATTTTCTCAGCGCTTCCTGAGAAAAAAGACCAAATGATGCAAGCCAGAGCCCTTTGCCTCCATTACATCTATAAAATGAGAAAAACAGTGATTACTAACGGTGGAATTTGGATGATTAGCGCAAAGCAATTATAGAATTATAGTTGACAAACAGAAAATGCTAAGCCCAGTGGTCTGCTTTAACTGAGCCTGATTGTGTGCTGTGTGGATGGAGCCTCCTCTAAATGGTCGGTAGTCAGAGAACTAGGGAGAGAAAGTGGAGAGGCTCATAACTGTCAGGGCATTCAGGGCCGTCCAGGGAGCGCATCTGGACCATTGGACAAATGATTATTTTCTTTTGCCTCAATTAACCAGACAATTATGCACAAGTCGCTACCATTTGGCTCTGTGGAATGTCCCTTTGGATCATAAGAAAACCTGGCCACAGACAGCTATGATGACCTCTGTCTGAATGCACACAGTTGGCGTCCACCGTGTAATTCTGAGCCCCACATCGGAAACAGTTCTGGGCAGGCCCACCAGGGCCCTCGTTAGCTCATTCTGACACCCAGCAATTTGAGGGGTCTGCTTTCCCTCAGCTCCGAAACGCCTAAACACAAACATCAGACACAAGGTTAAAGGTGGCATGTGGGTGGTCAGGGGACCTTGGAGAGAGGAAGCCAGGCGTTTCTAAGGGCCAGTAAACAGAGAAATCCAAGTAGAATGGCACCCTCACATGCAATCCAGTGCCAAGACCCTGAATTTACTAACCTGACAGATCAGGGCTGCCTCCTTAGCGCTGGGAAGAAATGGAAGTTCACCCACACCCCTCAATCACGAGCAGGAATTCTGAGTGCTGTCCTGTCTTTCCTACACCCATCTAAGGTTGAATAGGTGCCTCTCCACCCAGAACCAGGGACCTGAGGATCAGACTGAGGCAAGTCTGTTTGCATGTATGTTGGGGCAGACAAGGTGGGTTGACTGGCTGTGATCACACGGCTTTCAACTCCTTCACCTTAAGACTGGACTTCATCTAGGTTGAAGCAGAGTCACTCGACATCCAGCCTGCCTTCCAATCTCTCAAATGATGTCCTGCACCCAAGTTTCCAGAGCCCTATGCTCAGCAGCAATGGTTCGAATTGCATTTGCTATTCTTACTGAACCATTCCAAGACCAGACCACCAAGGACTCCATTGCAAATTTGACCTGGAGGGTTTCCACTGAAGAGCTACACACATCCTGCATGATGGTCACACTTGCCTGTGATCCTAGCACTTGGGAGGCAGAAGCAGGAGGATTAAGAGTTCAAGGCCAGCTGGATTACACACACACACACACACACACACACACACACACACAACCACATGCCCCACAGAGCCTAAAGGTGTTGGCACCTTTCGCCATGGCAGGATGGATGGCTTTCATGTTACTACCACATTCCGAATGTTCTTGGGCCTATCCTGAACAGAGCCAAGATCAAGGTGCAAGGAAGGGAACATACTCTCCTGAGGGCAGGTAGGAGAATATTCTCTGTGTTTCAGCAACCTCTGATACTCCATACTCCAGACTGACCACCAGCCAGCTCGGGACCTGCCTGAGATGTCAACTCCCCAGACTCCGGTGTTTAAAGAAACAGGCTTCTGTCATGGTTTGAAGGCGACCTCTTGTAGAGGCGTGCATGTGTACTTACGTCAACACTGTGACAAAAGGCTCTCCAGCCTTGGAGGAAGACCTGGAGACATTTCTGGGTTCAGATGTCAAATACTGTCCCTTCAGAAGCCAGTGTAAGAAGATAGAAACCACTAGGTGTTTACAGAAGTGAATGTCCTGGAGCCCAAGTGAGAATCACTTCTGAAACACGGGTTGTATTTGTCCTGGTACACACATGAAAGCATGTTCTCTTGTGGTGTATGTAGCGTCAGAGGACACCCTTTGGGTGTCGGTCCTCGCCTTCCACCTTCTTTGGAGGCAAGGTTAGTTGGCCCTGCAGCTTCTAGTGAGTTCTCCTGTCTCTGCCCTGCTTTTTGCTGGTAGGTATGGTTGAGAAAAGCATGTCTTTGTAAAGAAAAAGAATGGCCCGCCTTTTAGGCAGAGTCTCTGGGTGCATGCTGAATAGCAAGCAGACTGTTCGGTCTGTCTGCATCCATTAGACAGACAAATGGACTTCCAGACACTGAGGCAAAGGCCTCAGGCACAAAATAAATAGCCATGGCCCCCAAGATCCCAGACATGACCAGGCCCTACCCCAGCGCAGATGCATTTAAAGAAAACTGTCATTAAACGAGTACAAGAACGGCAGGATGCTCTTTAATCTGCATGATTACTTTATTTTACAAAAAGTTTCCAGTAACAGTAAATTAGTTTTTTAAAAAGGACAAAAAAAAAAGTCATTTTGGATAGAAGCTCTTCACTAATTGCTTTATTTAAGCATACAAGAAAAAAAGTCTTATCTGACCAATTAGGTTGAAGGGTTTTATTACCTTTAAGAAGCCATTAGCTGGGATAAAACACTGCACGCACTCGTGTCAAACAAATAAATAATGCTCTCTCAATTAGCAGAGAAAGCGGAACATCCGTTAAATTAGAGACACACAGCTTCACACAGCCAGCACCCCGCACCCCACCAGTGCAAACAGGGCAGAGGACAGATTTCAGCTATAACCTCGGGAATGATCCAGGAGCTTTGGAGGATGGATGGTAAACATTTGTGTCTCCCCCCGCCCCACACTCCAGCTGACAGGAGCCCCCCAGGACAGTGAAAGGAGGTGTCCAGCAGAGGAGCCACAGCCAGAGACTGAAGGGCAAGATAGGCCCACAGATAGCTGCCAGCAGGCGGGAGTCCTTCTCCTCCAGAAGAAGAGGAAAGGCTACCCTGAGGTACCATGACAGACCTCTGCATCCTCAAATGCTCTGCAGACCCAACAGAAAAACACAGTGGTCTAGAACCCTGACCAGCTCTGGGGCCAGGGACTGGCCAGCACTGTGCTTGCTGTCTTCAGACAGAGGGGGACTCTCCTCCTCCCCACAGGTCCTTAAAATAATTTATAATTAGATTCATTAGGTCACCTAGACGGGTTGGGGGAAAACCAACGCAAAAAACCTAGAGGGAAATAAATATAAACAAACAGTGAGCCTGCCTTCAGGGCCTCAACCATTGCTCAGCACAGCCTCGGCCGATGACTCTGTGACAAGTCCACCTAGGAGCATCTGGCCTAAACCCAGCTGGACCTGCGGGGGGACTGGAGAACCCCACTTTAGAGGTGAGGGGGAGGCGCCAACTCCTTCCCAACGCCTTGTGCCAATGTCCACCAGCACATCTTTGGCTCCCCAAAGTTCTTCCACCCCAAGTGTGGTGAAAGCCTAGAAGCTGCCCAGAGGGAAAATGACATGGGAAGGGACCCCAAGGCAGGGAGAGACATTAAGCCCATGATTTGTCTGAGTGACTTGAGTCCCTGGCTTTGAGTATGCATTTCTAGAAACTCCCTTCAAAGCCAGCCCTACAGAGGCATGTGTTTTATGTAACTGGTCCAAATAAAAATGTCACAACTGAATGGGGCCGTGGTCATAAATATTTCAAGAGAAGCAGAAACTTTTTTAAAAGCCATGAAAAATTATACAAAGACAAGGAAGATTATACAGGTGTCAACGAAGACAGAGCAGATGAGACAGGAACACCCTGTTTTCGAGGCTGGGTCACCATCCATCCACATCACCCCAGCCAGGTCCAGGAGCAGCACAGAGCAACAGGTGATCTGATCCACACTCTCACAAATGAGGTACTTCCTGGTCAAGGCTCTCACAAGCCTCAGGGAACATGCCTACTTCCTGGGCACGGCCCAGTGAGGAGCTAATAAATCAAATCACTGGAGGCACATTTTTCTTTGAAACGGAGTGATGTTTGGTTAATAATTGGAGACCCACCAACCCTAAGTGGGCTGAGCCATTGAAAATGGCCTCTGTGTAAACTCACAGCTCATTAAGTGGGGTCTGGTTTGGACAGGCCACTCCGTAGTCAGAAATCGAGTCATGGATTCCAGTGAGGGTGGCTGGGGACTCACTAGCTGAATCCACTGACTTTCATGATACTGTCAAACGTCCTTTTACTGTGAGGTTGGTTCAAATCACCAACTGTTAAATGCGGGTGCTTAGTCACCACGTGGTCTACAGTAGAAACAGTGCAAACACTGGGCGAAGAATGCTCTTCTCTAACATCAACTTCGATTTAGGAAGCTGTTTTAACTGACCCATCTAAATGTGTGAATTCACATCACTGATGGGTCTTACTGCTCACACCATTATTCTGACCATTAACAGCGATAGACACACTGAGTTAAGGTAATGGGGAACAGGTCATCAATATTTGAAGGACTTCTAGGTTTGTCTTCAACTGGAAAACATATAGACAAAGGTGAAGAGGCATTTTTGCCTCTACTCATAATTTTTTGGTACCAAATTTCTTAAAAACCAGATGGTTTAAAAAAAAATTTTTTCCAAAAATTATTTTTAACATGCTGCTCAGAAATGATTGATAAAAAAAATAGCGTACACACCATACACACACACACACACACACACACACACACACACACACACACACACACTGAGCAGCTCAGAAGCGCCTGTCAACGTTCACCGTCTTCACATTCAAAAAATATATGTTTATATATCGATTTTACAGCTGGTCACAGATCCAATCTCCATCCTGCCACAGAATCAAGGTCCTTAAACTCTGACAAGGAAGGAAGGAAGGAAGAGCACAGCAGCTGGGAGGCACTGAGAAGGCCCCACACCCCAGGGAGTCCACGTGGCAGCAGTGCGCAAGGACCCACAGCCACTAGCGAGATTTCACGCCCACGAGGATGACGATGAGGACCAGGACGAGGACGAAGAGGATTAAAATGACGAGCATCTTCCGGTTCTTCTTCTGGTACTGCTCGGCCTACGAGAGGAGGAAAGGCGGTCATTCCCCAGGAGCCCGACACCAAGGCTCCCTGCTTGCAGAGCAGGCTCCAGCCTGTGTGCCCGGTGACTCAAGCCTACTCCAGGCCAGGCCAGGCCTCGACAGGAACTCAATCACCGTGTGTGCAGAGCTCTGCAGCCCTGTCACCACTCAGAACGCAGTCATTTGGAACCTCCTGTGAATACAAAGGCCAAGGTAGATCCAGATTAGGCTGGCCTTCTTCTCCCTTCCTGGTTGCCTTGGGAACAAGCATGACTGACCTCCTGGCAAAGGAGACACTGGCTGTGGTTACCATGACTGATGGCCAAGAGGCCCCTCTCCTAGCTCCCTTGAACCTGGAAACAAAGCACCTCACCCTGACAGAAACGGCCAATGAAAGCCGTGCGTGGTGATGCAGGCCTTTAATCCCAGCACTCAGGAGGCAGAGGCAGGAGGATCACCATGAGTTCAAGGCCACCCTGAGACTACAGAGTGAATTCCAGGTCAGCCTGGGCTAGAGCAAGACCCTACCGCAAAAAACAAAAAACAAACAAACAAACAAAAAGAAACGGCCAATGGGCCCATGAATGCCATGAAGTGCAGCACAGCACCCGCCCGAGGTACATGCCCAGTGCTGATGGCACCACAGGGGTGCTCCGAAAGCTCCGCCTCCTCACCACCCACCCCACAAGCACCCCATAGGCAGTGCTCCAGTGTCCCCACACAGCTGAAGGGAGAGCATGCTCAGAGGAGACTGGAGAGGCAGGAGTCTGTCTCTTCTACCCCTCCCCTGTGATCTACTGACTTTCCTCAGGAGAAGCCCATCCCTCCACAGGGAAGCAGGACAGGGAGTTGGAAGCTGGCCAGTGGGAGCAACACCTATCAGCTCCCAAGGCTCAGCCACCATTGGTTTGGGTCATGGAAAGACAGCTCTCTTCCTCACCATTGACCCAAGGACCAGGGAAGCCACGGTGAGATGGCGGGAAAGCTCTCAATGACTGGGAGGCAGCACCTCCAGCAACAGCTCAGCTCCCTTGAAACACACAGAGCTTGGCACCCAAGTTCACCTTTGCACACTCCAAGCAAGACTTTTCTTCCCGCAAAGTGCCCACCCCAGCCAGACAGTGAAGGTTCCTGGCCAGACCATGGAGTCAAGGTGAGAGCATCTCTGCCGTGGGAGGCAGAGGGGAAAACACTATGGCAAGAAGTACCACTGCGTCTTAATGACAGGTTTACTTCATCTGTCAAATATTGTTGTTTTTTTAAGGAAACATGTGCCTAATTCTATCCATGTACCCAGTAGTTCACGCACATCTTTCCCATAACTAATGTCAAGTTCTAAGACACTTTCCAGGGACTTTTAAAAAGAAATAAATTAAGAAGCATTCTGAAAACATCCAGAAACAGGCCCCTCATCAGTGAGAACAGAGCACTACCTCTCCTTTCCACAAACTTCTCTCAAGGGGACATCGAGTTGCTGGGGTAATCAGAGGGAAAATGAGATTTTCACTGTTGCCGAGAGCCATCCACCAGCAGCGTGCCAGAAGCGCACCCCAACACGAGAGGCCCTGGCCAGCAGCAACAGACAGACAGACGGATAGCCTCACAATACATCCTGCAGAGGGGCCCATTGGATTTGAGCTCCCCAACAAGACTCAGAAAGGATTAACAAAGAAAGAGAGCCCTGGACGACCACAGTTGGAGGAGGGCCACCTGGGAGGGACGGTGCTCTGGTACTGCTCTGACTAGAAGGACGTGAGTGCTTCGACCTGGGTGCCACCATCACTAAGAGAAGCCTCTTGGGAACCCTTGAAATTTGGTAAGTTTCTGAAATTCTCAAGCACTGAAAAATGTTATTACCTTGTGAAGCTGTTTCAGGCCATCTTGGGTCTTGACACAGGACTGTTCAACATTATAGTCGATTCTATCAAGGACTGTACCCTGAGTAACAGATGACACATAGTATTAGATGACCAGCCATTACAACTGGGAGACACGGAACTTCAGACCCAAGACACCAAGTCTCCACGGAAGGTGCCAAGTAAGGGTCAGGGCTAGGTGCTGTGAAGCCCTCCCTCAAGCAACGTCGGGCACTCTGCAGCTCAGCACTGTGCCAGTGCGAGCTCCAGCTCCTGACAAGGGTACCTACCAACAAGCTGCCGCTTCCCCTGGGCCTGTGGGAGATATTTGTTCAGACCTGCTGGGCCAAACCCCCGGCTCAGGGAAAGGGGCTCTGGGCAGCAAGGGTAGCCTTGGTGGGTGCCCTTTCTTAATGCTTTAAATATTTGGATTCAAGAAGGCAGAGAATGCCAACCAGGCTCTGCTGGCCACAACCAGGCCCGTGAATGATCGTCACCCCTGCAAAGGTGAACATGGATCCCATGGCTCAGACAGAGCGCAGGAAGCGCCTGCTTCTAAACTTGTTCAGTTCTTGGGTTCCTACAGGAAGCAGGAGGACAGGGCTCTTACTAGAAGCCTGCTGCACCAGGAGATGGCGAGCCACCAGGGAATTAATATGGAGCCTGCACACTCCATTCTGTAGTTGGTTTCTGGGGGACCAGGACATAGATCTCTGCTGGCAGGATAATAAAATGCC
Organism: Zapus hudsonius; assembly: GCA_004024765.1. Taxonomy (NCBI): domain Eukaryota; kingdom Metazoa; phylum Chordata; class Mammalia; order Rodentia; family Dipodidae; genus Zapus; species Zapus hudsonius. The sequence continues at coordinate 15,587 of PVHP010008549.1, read as the reverse complement.
CCCATCAGGTTCTGACGGTGAACAGTTTAGTTCTACTTGACAGCCAATGGTTGGCTGTCACACAACGGCCCGCCCAGAGACCCGGGCAGAAGGGAGTCTTCTCTACCTCCAGACTAGGGCTGGGCAAATGAGCCAAGTCTCTAAGTGGGTGTTCCCATGAGGACCCTGGGGCAGGGCAGAGCAGGGCAGGGAGGACTGGACTCTTTAACCTTTGCTAATATTTTATAGGCATGACAGTAGCCTGTGTGAACCACCTGCAAGCACACACATATCTCTGTACATCTTTGCACACACAAACACAGCCCTGAGGAACATAGATTCACATGCTTTCCCACGGCACTGCTATCAACAGTAGTGGAGGAGGGGACATGGCAGGAAGCGCTCACAGGGAGGACCACTACATACCTGCTCTACAATCATGGCTCCCAAGTCCCTAAAGATCTCATTGAGGTCAGAAATGGACTGTACAATCTGGCGGATCTCTCGTTCCCTCTCCTCCACCATTAGCGTGTTCTGTTCCACCAGCACCAGCTGGTCATCTGTGAAACCCTGGGGAACAACAATGCACATAGTCCCCGTCAGCAAGGCCATGGCCAACCAGTGCAGATGCCATTTCGGCAGAATGAATTCTGAAGTGATCTCTCTCAAGCACTTGCCAGTAGACAAGGCCTTATTTTTCTCTCACAGGAAAGAAAGCAGCAGGAAGTACAGCACAGTGGCCACGCAGGGACACGGACAAAGCCATGTCTGCAGCCATGAGGGGCTCAGGGACAGCCCTGCGCATCTCGGATCCTTCCCAAAGGCTCTGGGAAGCAGGTCACAGGAGACAGAGGACAGCCTGGCTGCTCTGCCTGTTGCAAAGACTGCCTGAGGGGCACACATCTAGGGCCAGGAGTCCAAGCAGAGAAGGAAGCTGTGCGGGGCGCATATGCGCAGAGCCTCACATACCCGATCATACAGAGTGGCATCTTCCCCATCATCCATGAGTGGTGCTGAGGTATCAAAAAAATGTTGAGATCTTTCCTCTCGGTTCTTCATGCCTGTGACAGATAGGAACCTGCTTTACTTGAATATGTGAAACGTCCTGGTTCCCACTCCCCATTAAGAAGGAATGATCTAGAGTAAAGCTCGGGTCAAAGGGGAGGCCCCCAGAACAGCTCTAAGGTTCTGAGGACCTTGTGCACAGGCCTCCTGAGCAGCTCTGAAGCGGCTCACCTCCAGCACATTAAAGCAGGAACCACATGCAAGCGGGCTACTCAAGACAAAGCCACTCTCTGAATGTGCCCAACTCACTTGATGCGATACAACATCAACAGTGACACAGCCATCCGAGAGTCCCCAAGTGAAACAGAAATATTTACTCTAACTGCTGCTATGGAACATTAACAAAAAATCAATTTCTCTCTTGGAGCATCTCTACAAGCATTTCAAATGCCCTAATCAGATTTCAGAATAAAATTAAAACTCGAATATCCCAGTTGCCAGAGGAAAAGACCCAGGGCTTGGGGAGTAAGTAAAGAAAAGTCCCTCTGCAGGGCGAGGGGGTGAGAACAGCCGGCTGCCTGGGGCTCAGCTGCAGGGTGAGGGGTGAGAACAGCTGGCTAGAGGGTCAGGGCTGACAGGTCGACGGGGTGAGAGCAGTTGCCCGGCCTTGTACTGGTTGGGAAGAAAGGTGTGCTGGGGGCTGGGGTGCAGGTGGAGGCTGAGTGCTGTACTCCACTCTGAGGAAGGCTTCTCAGGGCTCTCAAACACTTTTCAGTCTCTTAGCAGCTGGGGATAGACAGGGCTTGTCTGGAGATGAACTATCCTTGGGCCTTTCCCCTGCCCCAGAGCTGCACCTGCTTCCTCACTCAGCTTTCCTTTTTATTATAAAAGACATGAATGTGCCTAAAAGCTAAGAGTAAAAGGGAAAAGGCTAAATGGAGAAACAGTCGCAGAAAAGAAGCAAAGAAAACACAAAGTGGTTATGTCTTACTCAGAGTCCCTTAACCAGGGCCGGCAGCACTCACGTTTCAGGTAGCTGGACTGTGCATGCCGGAAGCTGGTGGACAGCTCCTGCAGGGCCTGGGCCAGGGAGGCCACCACATTGCGCAGCAGCCGCTCCTCCTGCTCAGAGCAGGCGCGGCGGGCCCGGCTGGGCAGGGCCTGGACAGCACGCTGGCACCTGTGGAAGAGCTGAGAGAATGGCCTGGCTCAGGGCATGAGGCCTCCCCGAGCCAAGGCCTCTGTGAGAAGGAAGCCTGAGGGAGGCTCCATGCACGCACAGAAGACTTGGCGAGGCCAGCTGCCGTGGGTAGTGCCTGCCGTGTCCCTGCCCTGACCTGATGTTCCTCTCTAGCCTGCTTCTCACACACTCACCATGGCACACTTGGACCCACTATACAGAGGACAAGACTGCAATCAGAGGACCAGAAGGAAAAACAGGCCCCTGCCCCACTGTTCAGAACCAGAGTGCTAACCAAGACGCCTCCTTCGATGACAGTGCCCAGGAGACGCACACAGCCTACAAACACCGGGGTCTTTCAACACTAGTCCCACTACTCAAAACTCCGTCGACTCAACAGTCAAGAAAATTTCCCAAGATACTTTCAATTATGAGAACTGTATTTTTACATAAATTTTTTAAGTACTAATAACGCAATAGGAGCTACATGTTTTGATATCAATGATTGAACTCATTACTATTCTGAATTTTATTTAATCAATTCACAGTGGTATCTACTGACAACTGAAAAGCAGTCCATCACAACACATACTAGTGGCACGTGGACCTTGGGTCTTTCTGAGTCCCTCTGAGGACTTGAGGCTGGAGACAAAAGGCTCTAGGAAACTACAAGCTAGTTTCAAGGAGACGTTTAGTGGCCCTGGAGGTGGCCAGGAAAGACCAGGCCTCACCTGCGTGATCTCCTGGGTGGTTATCTCGATGGCATGTTCTTCCTCACTGCTGTCGTCTAGGGTGGGTCTGTTCAAGTGCTTGTCATGAAGGCTGGCCAATTCTTTCATCTTCTGTTTAATCCGGCCAACATCATATTGTATCTAAACAAATCAAGTCACCAGAACTCCACTCAGTCCTGGCAGGCACCTGTCTGCCTCCAAGACCATTGGCCACACTTGGAAGAGAAGCTGGCTCTTCAGTGAACTTGCTGGCAACGTGAACAACTGTTAATTCAAGTTACCAAAAAGAAACTAAACACTCTTCCTTATACAGTCTTCCAATTTCCTTCTATAATTTGACCTGAGTAGAGGCTACTCACGTTAAAAGGAAAGCCCAAACTGCTGAGCCATACACACTCACGATTTGTTCTCCTACTGTATAATGAACAAATCCAAAGGTTAACTCAAGTGGCCAAACTAACTTATATGGAGAAGTCAGCCTCAGGAACGTGGGGCCGGCCGGCACTTGCCTCATCTACTCCATCCACCCATTTCGGAGGTGAGCGTTTTGTCACACCAATGGCTGCTTCCGGATCCAGGCTGATGCCCGACACCAAGGCCATGCGGTCATCAGCCAGCTGCAGGGGGTTGGGGGTAAGGGACAAGGAGAGAAGATTAGAATCTGGACAAGGGTACAGCTGCTCTCCTTCAAGCCTTCCTCCCTAAACACACCAAGAAAGGTAGGAGTAAATGCACTTGCCTGTGTCACAAGCTTGCTTTGACACGCTAGGGTTTGGAACTTTTTCCTATCTTTTCATGCACCAGTTCTTAATTTCCTTGGACATACTTGTGAACATGACTTTGACTTGATCTGGCTATAGAAATGTAATGAAAAAGTCAAGAGAAGTTTTTTTTTTTTTTTTTTTTAAAGCAAGACCTCTTAGTAACTAACAGACTATGACAGAATGACACGAACCTCAGCATTTATGGTGCTCAGCAAACGGTTCAGAGTATCGAGGCTTACACACATCCACTTGGCCTGTTAGGCAAACCGTGCTGGTCTAATTATGGCAGTCACAAGACCATTAACCACATGTTAAAATGCATGCAGGAACTGCCCACGAGGATTGGGGAACGGTCCACGTGGGCTAAGAGCAACCCTAGGCACCCAAAGCCATCTTCCACTGTCAAGTCTGCCCTTCAGTGGAAGGCCTACTAGCAGTATCTCCCTTCCTCTGAAATGGCATCCATCGTTCTTGTTTTGTAAATTGCAGTGTGTTGCCTTAGCGATCTTTCAAGACTGGGAAGGCAATCACCAGCTTGGCCTGGTTACTTACTGTTTTGCCTGGAGGCGATTAATGGATTGCAAAGGAGCTCCAGGTCTTCCAGAGCTCAGAATTTTAAAATGCAAATTTAAAAAGGCCCAAAGGATGACAAAACAAGATGGCGAGTAGTTGATACAAAGTCCTCACAGACACAACTCCGCAAGCTCTCTGGAGCAAGCACTCTGTGGAGCTGGATGAGGAACGCACATCCTTCCTTCTTTGTAATTGCCTACATTTATTTCTTCAAGCACTTGGCCAATTCCTATTTGCCCAGCAGAAAGAGACAAATCTGGAAATCCCACAAATGAAGGGAAAATACTACGTAAGAGAAAACCTCGACTTAGAAACTCTTCAAGGACTACCTGATTACCTCAAAGACAGGGCTCAGGCCTGAACTCCTGAGAGCAGGCTGATGTCTTCCCACCATATGACCTGCCCACACGTGGTGGCTCCCCCTCCATCTGCTCCAAGGCCCTGAGCAAATGGGCAGAGCACCTCCTGTACAATGAGCACATGGAACGGAATGGGCCCAGGGCCACACTGGGGTCCATGCTGCCCTGCAGGTCTGTGCCACCCCGTCCTCAGAACCTGCGCTGTCTGCCAGGAGGCCTGAGATCTCCACCACCACTTGGTTTTTATGAGCTCACTAATAGAACCACTTGCTTTTTATTATTTTAAGCCTCACAAAAACCAGGTGAGCTAGGAATTATTCCAATCTATAAACACGGAATTGAAACTAAGGAAAGATAAGTATCCTGTCTAAGGACACCAAGCCACTACAGGACAGAGTAAAACCTGGGCCAGATGACTCCCAAGGTCCCCTCCACTCCACAAACTGCCAATCACTCTTGACAAGCCCATAAACTACAGCTGTAATTCACTAAGAAAATGAATCAGGAAGTAACAAACCACTGGAAGAGAACAAAACACAGGGTGTTTGGTGACCCGCAGTCACCAAGTCCCAAAGCACCCATCCACACTCTTGATGGCCACTGTGCAGCAGGCACAGGTTGCTTTGGGGCGGCCCTGCTCCTGATGCCCCCCAACACCGAGAGCTAGCCAGCTTTGTGGATTGCACCTGCCCAGCTAACAGCCAGCCACTCAGGAGCAAAGCCTGAAACCAACCGACAGCTACCTTCTGACGAGTCGAGAGTTTCCCACACCGGCTTGTTGTCTAACTCACAACATCGGATACTGTATTTCAACAGTTATCATAACAATTTTGTTTCTAAGCTCATGAACAAAATAAGCTTGCAGTGTTTATTGCTCACACATGCATATTAAACTCAAGAAGACAAGCACATGAGAGGGAGAGAGAGAGAGAGAGAGCTCTCGAGATCTACTTGTAATCTAGCTGGCGGCACCCTAGCTGAAACAAGAAATTAAAAACCACACAGCTGGCTGAATCGGATTCAATGATTTTAAGCATTGCTTGATTTTACACAGGAGCTACGTCTCCCAGATCCTCAGGAAGCCTGCACACAGATCCCCAGAAGGGACAGGGCCAGCCTGCGCAGCCGTCCCACACTGCCCTCGGACTGTGCCAATGGTAGGAGCTGCTGCTGGGCCTGTGGGGCCCCGGACTTTCATGTGGCCAGTGAGCTAGCCATAGCTCATCATGACAGAAACGCTGCCCCACAGAGAAGAAATCTGCCACCTGTCTTATCAGTACTGTGTATCACAGTATGTACTACAAAAAATGAAAATATGTTGTAAGAAGGGAAAACAATCGAAGATAAATGTCAACTGTCTGAAGTGGGAACAAATATAATCACCCTTTCAGCGCCCTGAAACCCCACCGCCTTCCACATAGAAATCAGTCCTGTTGTTTGTGGTTTGCAGGCTGGCATTCATTCCACAGACCACCTGCCACATCTCCCATTCTCAGGGCTTCCCCTTGCCCACGTTAACTCTATCCTCATCCAAAAATGTGATATGGGCTGAGGCTTTTCTTAAATAAACTTGTACTTCTGAGGGAAAAAAAAACTTTCCATGTTTTTAAGAAATAAAAAATGTTATAAACGCGGTACTTAAGAGTTTAAGAATTCCTGTCTCCTTGACTTGTGGCTATCCTCCAAGAGCCTGAACGGCCTGGCAGTGCTCAGGGCAGCTCACAGACTCTCCTGCACCCCATCAACTCAGGTGGACATTGAAGAGGACCAGACAGTACAAATATGTGGAAGGACCACTCTCAGATCTCTCGTCCAGATCTTGCTTTGCTCTTACAGCAACCCTGCCTCCCTTGGTGAAGACAGAACCCACCTAAACAATTCAACCAAGTTCTACCACAGCAAACTGGATGGAGTGAGGACACTGGAGCCACACTGACAAGCATGAAGAATCCAAAGTTACAACCCACGACTCTTCCTTGGACCCGGGGAAGGGCTGGCTCAGCAGTTGAAGGCACTTGCTTACAAAGCCTATAGCAGGGTTTGATTCCCTAAAGCCTATGTGAAGCCAGATACACAAAGTGAAGCATGCATCTGGAATTTGTTTGCAGGGCAAGAGGCCCTGGCACAGCTTTTCCTTCTTCCATTCTCTCTCCCTTCCTCCCTTCACAAATAAAAATACTAAGAAAAAAAGAAGGGGTTGCTCCCTGTTTGCAGTGTGGACACTGAGGTCCCTTGGACTTGGGGACCTGCTCAAGATACTTTGGGGGTCTCACATTTACCCCTCATAATTTTTCAGCAACTCCTATCTTGAATTTAACAAAAATTGAGAATGTAAAAGGTGGAAATGAAAATTAGACAGAAGACAAAGAAGAGGGCCAGGTACTTTGGGGACAATGGTGTGACAGATAAAGGGCCTCCTCCTCGCCAGACTCCTTATTGCACATTTTCTGAGCCAGAATGAAGGTGGTGTCTCCAGAGACCTCAGTTAAAGCAGGAGAGTGGCTCATCTCAGTGCCTACAGGGATATCACCCCCCCACCCAGCAGAAAGCAGGGCCCTCAGCCCTCAACTGCAAGCCAGAGACCCAAGTGACAGATGCTTACTACTCCCGGAAGACACCAACTTGAAACCGACATTGCCCAGCGAAGCAAACCTCTGGACACTTTTCCAGGCAACATCCCGGCTCCTGGCTTAGCTTAGCACCTGGTACTTCACAGTAATGAACACACAATTATAACGAGCTAAATGAGTCAATAATGAATAGGTGGATGAGTGAATGAGAGAAATAAAATATACCACAGATAATTCTAAAAGCTATACTTCATGAAAAACATAATGACGCTAGAGCAAAGACAAAGGGGACCAACCGATGGGCGCAGGCGACAAGGGACCTGAGAGAAAGGACGATGGTCACCCAAGAACATCGCTCATGTTTCTGTCTGGGATCCTGCTCACAGAGCAAGGACTCCATTGAAGCACTTGGACACAACACATAAACAAAGCAGAAAAGCGCTGGGTGAGGCGGCACCCAGCTATAAGCCCAGCACTTGGGACACTGAGGTAAGAGGCGTGACAGGAGGTTGAGGGCAGCTTGGGCTACATGCTGAGACTTGGTCTCAAAATAAAAGGGGCTGAAGAGATGGCTTCGTGGTTAAGGTGTTTGCAAAGCAGAAGGACCCAAGTTGGATTCCCCAGTGCCCACGTAAAACCAGATGCACAAGGTGGCACATGCATCTGGAGACCCTGGCATGCCCATTCTTTCTGTGTCTGCCTCTTTCTCACTCTCAAATAAATAAATAAATTTTTTTTTAAAAAAGGCTAGAGAGATGGCTGAGTGGTTAAAGATGCTTGCTTGAAAAAAAAAATCCCACCCAATACCTATGTAAAGCCAGATGCACAAAGCGAGGCTTGCATCTGGAGTTTGTTTGCAGAGGCTAGAGGCCCTAGTGTGCCTATTCTCTCTCCCTCTTTCCCCCTATCTCTGCTTGCAAATAAATAAAAATTAAAAAGAAGAAAAGCAAAAGGGCTTCTAGCTCACCCTTGTCACTGCAGAAGAAAGGGAAGACCTGGAGATAAGCTTCTTGTGATGGCCTTAGCTGGCAGGAGGTCTCTAGCTGCCTGAGAGGTGGTAGTGGTCAGTGTCGTGGACGGGAAGGACCCCCACACAACTGGCCAAGGACCTTCCAGCTGAAGGTGGGCTTCTAATACTGCCTCTGGTGACAGCACCCCCCCCATCAGGGTCTCCCATCTCAGGAGGGCTCGCTGGAAGGTTCCCTTCTCGGACCCTTTCAAGGCTCGCAGAACCACAGTATCACCATACCACTCCCTTCAGCCCTCCTAGGTGGCTTCACTTTCACTGTGACGAGGTTTCCAAGGCTGGGCCCTGGTCTACCCCCAGAAAGGCCCTTGCACCCTAACCCTGACCAAGCGCCATCTCAGCACCCCAGCCCTCCAGCAGAGCCACGAACGTGCACTGCTCCCCTCGTGGGACAGAAGGGGCCTCCGCAACGATTAGCTCCAGAGAGCACAGAGCACCCCACCTCCGCCCAGGCACAGGGGCTTCATTCTTTCCACTGGGGGCCTGCGCCAGATGGCCTGTCCTCCCCTCTGCCTGAGCCTGGCACGAGCACCCTCTTCTCAGGGATCAGGAGGCCATGCCACCCTCCCACAGGCAGAGACACACCGTCTGAAGGCGCCCTCGTGGCTGCTTCTGCTTCTGAGGTGCCAACACCTCACAGTGAGGAAATTTAATGAGCAAATTCTACGGATGCATTGTTACGCACACTACAGCAATCTAAAGAAATGTGAAACGAACGTCAGCTTGGCTAGCATTTTATAAATGACCAAAAACTTCAGAAAAAACAGGTGGTTTATAAACAACAGTTAGTTAATATACAGAAATATCTAAAGCACGTACCTCCTCCAGCTCCTATGGGTGTGGAGTTGCCATCAGGGTGTCCAGGTGGGGAGAACAGAAGAGCATGGAAAGAGACAGACAGACAGACAAGGCAAGTCAGGTGAGGAAACAGGTGTTAGGCAACTCTAACTTGACTATAAAATTAAGACTCGAGAATCAAGACACTAAACGTTTCCTTTCAAACCTTGCTAAGGAAAAAACAAGGCTACAAGTGTGTTTTGATCCACTGTAGCAGCTGCTTTGGTAAAGGAGGTGAGAATCAGACAATAACTAGCTGTGGAAATTGCAGCACTTTAGAGACCAGTAAGCGCCCTGGCTTCCTGAGGAAGATAAAAGCTAAAATGCAATGTTACCATGTCAAATAAATGCATATTTTAACATGTAAATTAGTCCTCCAAATGCAACACAATTACAATATAGGCAACCCACAGAACCAAATATGGCTGCCCTCAGATAAGTAAGGGCTGCACACATCAAATCCCCTGCCTGGGCCTTGCTCTTACCACTGCAGAGCGGAGGTGGGTAAAGGAGACTCTCACCATTTGCTTGGCATGTTCTATTCATCTAGAAAGAGCACCGTTTTTCATAGGGCTATTTAGCAAAACCCCAAACATGACCAAACTAAAGGTCAAAGGACTTTGGGGAAGGAGAACCAGGCTATGAAGAGTTAAATTTCAATTTTAAACTAGATTCTTATTTTTTTAAAATATTTTATTTATTCATTTTCAAGCAGAGAGATACAGAGAGACGGAGAGAGAGAGAGAGACAGAGAGAGAGAGAACACCAGGGCCACCACCTTGTGGGTCTGGCTTAAGTGGGTAGATTCTTTTTGAGATCAGTGTGGAACTCTGATCAGCCTTCTGAAGGGACAGTGACTGGCGAGACATCACCCAAGCAACTGTCTCTTTTACCCTGACAACAGTGACCACAGGAGTAGCTGGTGGTGAATGTCAATCTTCAACTGTTATTTATGTTTAGCAGTGAATTTAGAAAATAAAAAACACAAATTTATTTAAAAATTAATAGGCAAATGAAATTGATCTACTAGGGCCAAAATATCATTTCATAATGTTAGCAAAAAAAAAAAATACAATCGAGCAATCCTTCTCTGTTCAAACCTCAAGAGGATGGTGTGGGGAGAAGGGAAAGGCCTCCCTGGGACAGCTCACCCAGGACGAGGAGAAAGGTGTGACAGTGTGACACGTGCTGAGTGACAGAGTGCAGAAAGGCAACCAGAGGAAAGACAGTGGGATCTGATCTCATATCTCTTACTGTTTTTTTTTTTTCTAAAGCTTAGTATTTCCAGAAAGAGAACATGGCCATCCTTCATCAATGAAGCCAGGAGTCAGGCAGAGACCCATGCACAGAAGCCACGTCAAAACCTCTGCCCCGAGTCTGAGCGGCAAGAGCTAGCTCTTCCTCAGCTTCTCACCTCTCCAATCACTAGATGTAAGAGTGGAATTACAATTGAGAGATTCTACAAGTGACTCCTTTCTTACCAGTGCCTGAAAACTGGGCTGGAATAATACAGACCTCAGGCAATGGTTAGGACGCTGAGGACAGCCCCAGGACCCAGCCTTTTCCCACCCATCCTCCAGCCTCTGTAAATTTATTCACAACTCAATCACCTGCACATCAGGAAATAAACTCAGAACACAAAGACCACCTCCCATTCTGCTACTTAAAAATAGAAGCTTTTCAAAACTTCTTATGCCACGAAATTACCAGGAAATGTAGTCAAGACCTGAATTAAAACATTAAGAGTCACCTTTAGGAAAGAGCAAACTAGGGCCAAGTGAAAACACATGACTCCACATCACCACCTTCTCTGTCTTCAGTGTCCGCATGGAGGTTTCTGACCTGCCCGTGGCATGCAATCAAGCAAACACTGAAAACTCCAAGGAGCATTTGGAATTTATAGTCTAAAGAACTTTCTCCATAAAACCGAGAACTAAGTGGAAACCCATCTGTGTTTACTCAGGAAGTCTGGAAACGTTGAGTTAGAAACACAGGTCTATGCTATACTGATATTGACTTTACTTCCGTCATTGCCAAAATACAAGTTTGCTTCACTTTCATCCAACAAAGTTCCCTTATTCTCAAGTCAGCCTCCCTGCTCACATGGAATCTTTAAACACAGAAAAGCAAATAGATCTAAAGAGAAATATACAGTGATTTCATACTTGGACCCTAAAGGCAGAGAAGTGATTTTCCAGTAGACTCAGCCTGGACTAAAACGGAGACCCTTTGATGATCAAGTCACAACTAACTATGGAAGAGAAATCAAGAAAGTTGCCTGACTATTGCAAGAAAAAAAAATGTAATTAAGAACTAAATCTTTCCACTGCCCATACCTGCAGCCTAACTAAACCCTGGAAAAGAGCCTGACGTTCATAAGCTGGGTCAGCTGCCCACTCCTCTACCCGGCGGGCACTTCGGTCACTTTCCTGGGGTACTGACTGACTGTGAGCACCTGCTCCATCCGAGACAGCATGAGGGATCAGCACATAGCAAACACTCAATAAATCTTCCGTAATATTATAGTCAAGACTGAATAAGAACTTTGGGTTTCTTATAATCAGAGTTAATCCTTAATTTTTTTCCTAAAGCACACATTTTATTAAAAATAATGTGCTAGTTGCAAACTAATCTAAGACCAATCAACTGGAGCTTCCGTGAAAGCAGAGGGTAGGGCGGGCAGCACACACCAGCACAGTGGGTGCGACCCTGTCTCAGAACACCAACTCGGCTCCCATTCATTCTTTTAATTAAGACTTTACATTTTTAAAATGATTATTTAGCTTCATAAATCCATTTCAGCTTCCTGAAGCCAAATGCTTATAATTGCTTGAATGCATCACCTTTCAGATCTGTACTTGGCAGGCAGGATGGCAAAGTTTCTGCCCAATGGTGCCAGGGTTACTTCTAAGTACTTCTGCAGTCACCGTGGGCTGCCGGCCGGCCGGCCACAATACCTGCTGACTACGGACTGTTCTCAATTTAAAGCTAAGGCTGTGTGCTTTCATTACTAGGAGAAATCACGCATCAAAACAGAACTTGAGAAAACAATGTTGAACTGATCGGGCTGTAGAGACCATATAACAAAAATCCTCGATTTGGCAATGAAAAAAAAGATGTCCAAAATGATTCCATCCACAGCACCCTGGAGCTTAAATTCCCGCCATCCATCCATGTGCTCCTCGGCTTCGTGATGCCCAGTGGGATGTGATGGAGACCCAACTCGGAACTGAGGGCAAAACGAAGCTCACAAGATCTGCCTGCAACAAGTACCTTTTACCGGGAAACTAAAATCCAAACCACTGTTTTTAACAATTAACTCTACTAATATTGATGCAATCAAAACTACAAACAGCTAGAATTTTTCTCAGTTGTGAGTGCTGAGCTTAAAATTAAACAAAACAAACAAACAAAAAAACCCCACAGAAAATAGATACCATTCACAGAGGAAAAAAAAAAAAAAAAAAACCTTGCGTCCGAAGCGGGAAAGCTGAGCCTGGGGAGGGGGCTCCAGGGGACAAGGCTGTGGGTGAACATGCAGAGGAAGCGGGCTCCCCACGCCTCAGAGCACAGGGTGGGAGACAGGGAATTGATTTGGATCAATATAGAAAAGAATTTTTAGAAAGAAAAGGTGTGAAGTGACACCAGCAGGACTCTCCTATCCCAGTCAGTGTCCAACTTTTCATAGAAAGGGACCTGGGACCCACCAAAAGACCCTTGGGTCTCCTCTGCCCTGGAGGGGTTTGTTGGCTGGTTTCCTGGTGTGCACAGGCAAATCCTCCTTAAATCCTTATTGGTACAATATTTCCCTGAACGCCCTTTACCTGCAGACATACACAAATGCACATGTGTGCCTACAGTAACGGCAACCTCCAACGAACTCTTTTTCTCCTTAAACCCCTTTTCAAAAGACCTTGAATTTGGTGGGTTTTGAGCTCTTTCCTCAAGTAAGCATGTGAAGAGTAGAGATTACATTTTTCAAAAATCTATTATTTTAGTTATTTTTATTTCTACATAAGATTTTTTAAAAAACACCAAAATTAGTACCTGCAGTGTTTCATTCTAATAAAAAAACTAAAATTCCAAGCTATTATTTTTTTTAAGTCTCAGGTTTAGTTACTTCTTTTTAAATTATTTTTAATTATCTTAGGTTTAGATATTTATTTACAAATTGTATCTTATTGTATTGCTGTATTTCACAATGACAAATATATGCTTTAAATTCTTATTTATAATTTTTCAAATACACACAGAAAAAGTAAAATGATAAAAATGTCCCTTCTATACATTTCCATCGGCTAAGCTAAGCTGAGTAGCCATGCTTTATTTGACTCCGGTATTTTTTTGAGGATAATTAAGTACTTAAAAAACAAGTAGCCAGCGTGTAACAGCTCCAGGAAATGTACAAATGTGACTCTAGCTAGTTAGGGATCTAGGGTTACCTAGTACCTAGTCCTCACTCAAGGCTGACAGCTACAATTTGGGTTTGCAATTTATAAACTGGAAATGAAGTCTTCAGATTTTCTAAGCTTCAAAAAGCACTGTACATGCAACCCTGTAAAGTTATTTTTTTAATTATTAGGCATGTCGTTTTTTCCAAATTGATAATTCTTTTCTTGCTTCTAGAAAAAAATTGAAAAACATTTTTTATCATCTCTGCTCTTAGCATCTTGCCGTGTTCAGTTACTTTGGGTGCAGAAATAGTTTCTGTAAAAAAAAAAAACAAATGCAAACTGAAAATATAATGCTTCACCTTAAACACTCGGAGGAATTAATGGCATGTGATTTTTTTTTAATGCACACAATTGAAATATATAATTGGATTTTCTTTTAAAATTCTAACTTGGGCAAACTGTTTTTGTTACACTTTAATATTTTTGCGGTAGTCCGAGTTGACTTCCCGGGCATTTTCATTGATCTGATTGCTATTACTGATCTAATAAAAAATTTCCAATGCTCGGGCTAATATAGGCATGTAGTATTTTTAATAGTACCTGTGAAAATATTTTTAATGTTTTCAACTTGACGTGTATTTTAGCTGTATTCAGAAATCCAAAGCTTTCAAAAACCTGTCCGAATTAGCTAAATAAATCTGTACATTCTCTGACATTACCTGCTTTTCCAGACGGTATACTTTACCTAGCCATTTTAAATTCTTTTACCTAGCTTATGTATGTATTTTAAAAAATTGTCTACCTTAGAAAAACATTTTTAAAAACAGCTGGACTCAGGAGATATTTTTTAGCAAAAGCTGCCCGTCTGAGACAAAATCTTTTTAAATTGTGATTGAATTAACATCTAAATTTTTTTTATTGTTGCCCAAAGGTTTGGGGTGCATCAGAATTTATACAATTAAAAAAATCAAAAAACAAACAATATCTTTTTCAATAAAAACCGAGACTGAGAAGCATTAGCACCGCGAGAAGCATTAGCACCGCGTTTAGTTCTGGGTTTTTTCCCCCCACCAAGGAGGAAGAATAAAATGAAGTCATTTAAAACAATGGGAAGCTCTTCTTATCAGCGTAACTAAAGACCCACCAGGACGTCGTTCATTCACTTTCTACTCTCTATTTCTACGTTTGCTTCAGAATATTCTTTTCAAAATTAGCGCCACAATCAGCCGTTTCCACGTTAGCTGAATCTTTCTACTTATTTCTATATAATACCATTTCTTTCGGTTCATCATGTTTAAAAAAAAAAAAGCCTTCAAATCCATATGTAAATAAAGCCCAAACACACTTCCAGGCTAGTATTCTATGCTGACAAAAGTTTAAATCCTTTTATCCCTAAAACTGTTCATATGGCTTAAAAATCGCTTTTTTATAACACGGCCTGAGCTATTTTCCAAGGCGACTTAAAATAAAAAAGGTAAAAGTGCAGGCAGTAATCTTTCATTAGCATTTCGGCAAAAGATAACCAAACAACCAGGTGAGCTAAGTGTGGGGTTTAGAAAGCCGCATTGCAAACAGGAGCCCCCCAGCAGCAGGTCTTGGGGGTCCCGGTGGCACCCTTGGTGTAAGCACAGCCTGTCTGCTGCAGGTCAATTCATCACCTCACTTTTCAATTAAAGATATCACAGACTAACGACATTCATCCTGATTGGATCATCCACACATGTCCCCTATGTAACATGGCTCAGCCTCCATGAAAAACAAACCACAGAGATCTTTCCAGAATCTTACTTAAAAACCAGCTCTACTGCTAGATGAAGTGAAGTTTCAGTCAATAAAATCAAAAAACCATGTGCTATTTTGGGGGCTCAATTTTCACATACACATCATGTTTAAAAAAAAAAAGTTCGAATGGAGGGAAAAAGCTTAATTTCCTGTGTGGGAAATGAAAACCACGGGCCCAGCACCTTACAGCCTCACCCACAGGAGCCCCCAGGAAAAGTGAAGCGATTTTTCATAGGGAACAGGGAGGGCCACACAGAGAACTGAGACCATGGGGGGGGGATAAATAAATAAATGAGCACACACATATTCACACAACTCCTTCCTCCATGGAAGGAAGGAAGGAGGGAGGGAGAGGAGGGAGGGAGGGAAGGAGGGAGGGAAGAGGG
>PVHP010008548.1:0-52937 GCA_004024765.1 Zapus hudsonius | reverse complement strand
GTGAAATAAGTCAGGCACAGAAAGACAAACGCTACATGTCCTCACTCTGTGTGGAAGCTTAAGCCGATCTTGTAGAAGCCGAGAGTAGAACAGTGACCAGTGGAGTCTGGGCAGAGCAGGGGAAGGGAGGAGGTTAGGCAATGGTACCCAATACAGCTCATAGGAGGAATTTATTCTAATGTTCTCTAGCACAATAGAGTGACCATCACCGACAAAAATATAGTCTAAAAATAAAAATAAATAGGATTAGGAAAAATTAGCCTAATTTTAAAAAATATATATACATATCCTATATTTCCAGAGAACTAGAAGAGCCCAAAGTTTCCCAGGACCTAGAAATGATAAGTGATTGAGGAGATAAAAATTTGGACGACTCAGGCTGAAGAGATGGCTCAGCAGCTAAGGCACTTGCTTCTAGTGCCTAAGGCCCCCGGTTCAATTCCCCAGTACCCACATAAACCAGACCCACAAGGTGGTGGCCCTGGTTCATTCTCTCTCTCTCGCTCTCGCTCTCTCTCTCTCTCTAATTCTCTCTCTCTTTCTCTGCTTGAAGAATGAATAAATAAAATATTTTTTTTTAAAAAAAGAAAAACCAGAGTCAATACAGACTGGAAAAAATTTAAAAAAAAAAAATCGGACGACTCACGTTTGATTGCGCATTGTAACCATCTATTCAAGTAGCCTCTAATACCCGCTGTCCTTGTACAAATATTATGTGCCAATTTTTCGTAAATCATTCAAGGCTATGGATGTTAATTCAATGGTAAAGCACTGGTGAGAACCTGCGGATAATCCCAAGTACCACCAAAATTAAGAATTTAAAATTTGAAAACTATAAAAGGCACTGGAGAGGTGTTACTTGTCCCATGAGTGGAGCATTAGGAAAGTGTCTCCCAGATTCTTTTAGCCATTGGGCCAAGGCCAGGGCTGACCTACGGAAGGAGCTCACTGCAGAATCGGGTTGTGGTCCTTAACCCAGGACCACCACACAAGAGTCCAGCCATGCAGGGCAAGGAGACTCTTGTGGATGGAGGAGGAAGCAGGCTGAGGGCTCACACGCAGCTTAAGAAGCATCCTGAATGCTGGCGGGTGGGTGTGTTTGTGTCTCCTGACCAGGCTGAGAAGATGGTCCTGGGATAGTCAAGGTCCCACAGGCTGTGGAGGAAGAAAGAAGCAGACTTCCAAGCCCCCAGACTGTCAGGGAGACTTTCAGAAATGTCACTGTCCATTGGGACATCTTGGGAACTGACTGAGGGCTACCCACTCCCACTCAGAAAGCCAAGACCCCAGAAACTCTCCCTCTCCGTCGTCCTACAAATGGAATCTCAGGTTTCACCTGTGGTTCAATTACAACACAAGTTATGACGAATTGGCTGAACTCTGATGGCCAGTAAGATAAGGAAAGTAATTTCCAAGAGTAAAAGGAGATAAACAAATGCCTCTCAGGTAAACGTCTACTATAATCCTTATTTTGAGAGATAGAAATGTCATGTTCAATGGAGCTAATTATAATGTTTTTGAACTCCAGTACATGAAAAACGCATTCATATTTAATAATTAATGTACTGTAACTTAATTATTATTAAACAACCACTCTAATTTATTCCATATCTGGTCTCTAGATGTTATATATTATTATGTTATATATTATTATATGTTACATATGATTTTCTTTAAGGTAACACAAATAATGAAAGAATGACAACCTAAAAGTTCATTTACTTTTAATTCAGTATAATAATTTCCCTAACTGAGTTACGATTCTAAGTCTCATTTTAGAATCATATAAGGTCCAAGTCATGGTAAAAAAAAAAAAGAGGATGAATAGCCTTTATTAATGAGAAATATGGTATATAAATTATTTTGCATACAATAAAAATTATATTACATATTCAAACTTGAAAAAAAAATAATTTCTGAAGTTAATTTTATCCCTGAACTCCAATAATTTACAGTTGCAAATAATTAGATTTTTTTTTTTGCAGTGCTGGGGATTCACCCTGTACCCATCACATGCTAGACAAGTGCTCAGCCACTGAGCTGCACCCACTGCCCACCCTCTTTAAAATAGTGGGTCAGGTTACTAGAAACATCCACAGACATAATCAATTTCCCCTATCATTTATCAGAAAATGAAGGAATTCTATAAACCTCAAAAGGAATGAAAATAAGAATTTTGATTTCACCCAGGAATACAAAGGTACTTAAATATAGAGACTCTGTTATAAGACCACTCAGAGAAAACTTAGATACAGAGACTCTGTTATAATACCACTCAGAGAGAACTGAGAAGCCTACTAGGGGCTTGCAGGATATATTCAGAGGTAATCTATAAATAAACATCTATCAATAGCTGGACGTGGTGGCACACACCTTTAATCTCAGCACTCAGGAGGCAGAGGTAGGAGGATTGCCGTGGGTTCAAGGCCAGCCTGAGACTACATAGTGAATTCCAGGTCAGCCAGAGCTACAGCAGGATCCTACTTCAAAAAACAAAAACAAAAACAACCACAACAAAATCTATCAATAAATGAGGAAAAGGCAGATTATGCAAAAAAAAATTATAATGAAAGATTATTTTGAAAAAGCATGCTTGAAGTATAATTCACCTTTACATCAACATAAAATTTAGATCTATAAAAGGGTGAAGTATTTAAATACAATGGAAAGAGAGGTAGAGAGGAGAGAGGGAAGAAAGAGAGGAAAGAAAGCTGAAGTAAAAGGGGGGAAAGAAAATTAAACTTACGTTGACAGTCATACCACCTTGAACATTCCTGGTCTTGTCTCATCTCAGAAGCTAAGCAGGGTCAGGTCTGGTTAGTCCTTGGATGGGAGAAATTTAAAATCAAGATGAGTTACACTTTCTAAGCAGAGAGCAATGGAAGATTATTTTTAAATAGATAGCTCAGATCACAAATTACATCATATCTTCAACATATTTTAAATGGAAAAAAATCGTCAACTACTAAACTGAGAAAAATATTTTCCAGCAGTCTGACAGACAAAAGTTACAGACCTCTTAATATAAATCGGTACCTCATTTGAAAAAATTTCAAGGAAATGATTATAATTCTTAGGATGAAAATTCAATTTTCCAAAAACTACAGACGTTTGTAAAGAATAGGCATACAAAATTCTTCAAATCATGTGGCACTCACCCTATCAAACTGGTAAAAATCAATTAAGTTTTGAATAAACTAGTAAATGCCATAAAATAGACATTTCATACACTGCCAAAAATAATATAATGCATATGCACGTTACAAATAACAACTTAGAAATATACATTGAAAGCTTTTTTATCCCAGGAATTATAACTTAATCCCAAGAAAATAATCCAAAATTTGAACAAAGATTTATGTGTAAGAATGACAATTATGTTTATTTAGTTAAATTTAGTTTGACTTATATTAATGATATCATGGGATACAAATGACATAATCAAACAATGAAAAATCAAGTTTTAAATCACTAAAGAGGGGATTGCTTGCATTACATTATACCATGTAATCCAAAAAATTTTTATGATCAAATATCCTGGCATACACGCAAAGAGATTAGAAAGAAACACACCAGAGGTGAATCGGTGACATTTTTGAATGGTTGGATCATGGGTGGGTGACTTCAATTTTTTTCTCAATATTTTTTTCACATTTTCTAACTTTCCTTAACGAACTAGATAGTATCCATGGTTGTTTTCTTCTTTTTCAGTAACTTGAGTCAACCATATCAGATAGTCTGAAATATCAAATGGAGTGTGGTGGTTTAAATACAGAATGTCGCAAGTGTTTGACTATGGAATCCCCAGCTTGTGGTGTTGTTTGGGAAGGCTGTGGAGGAAATGTGTCATTGGAGGCAGGCCTGGAGGGGTTGGACCTTGAGGGGAAGAAGGGCCAGGCCTCAGTTATTCTCTACTTCCTCCCTGCTGATGTGATGATGTGATCCAGGCTTCCTGTCCCTGCCATGCCTTCCCCCAACATCATGAAACGTCCTCCCAAAACTGTAAGTCCAAAATAAATCTGTTCCTTCCTGAAGCTGCTTCTGGTGGGGTATTTGCAATTTATGAGTCTGAAATTATCTACCATTCTAATTAGCCTGATGAAACTTTGTACCGCCCCACCAGGGACATGAATCCTCCCCTGTCCACCACATCCCTGTGGCATATAATATTCACCCATTATTTACTTAGTAGCCATCTGGGTTATCAGGTCAACTGTCATAGTGTTGTAATATCTGCGTTCAAGTTACCTTGATTTTACTAAATAATGGCTTTAAAGTTCAAGCATAGTGAGGCTGGCCACTGAGATATACCCAAGAGAAGCCATGAGCCACTTCCTTAGAGGAAAAGAATAAAGTTATAGACTTAGGAGAAAAAAATCATATTTTGAGGTTGCTAAGATGTATGCTAAAAAGTAATATTCTATCTGTGAAATTGTGAAAAAAGAAAGAAGAAAATGATGCTACTTTTATAGTCACACCTCAAATTGCAAAAGTTACAACTATGGAGCATGATAAGTGTTTAAAAAAAATGAAGGGCCTTAAATTATAGGATCCAGTACCATCTGCGGTTTCAGTCACCCCCTGTGAATAAAGAACAATTGCATATTACATCTGATACTCCGTCATGGGCTAATGACTGTTCAATACGTACTCAGTCCCTGGCACAAAGAATCTCTAATGCTTTATCTTATTTCATTCATTCGATAAGTCTATGAACTAAAGCACCATTCTTGCCGTTATTTCCTTTTCATCAGTTAAGAAACTGAGGCCGGGCTGAGAGAGATAGCTCAGCAGTTAAGACACTTGCCTCAAAGCCTAAGGACTTAGGTATGATTCTCCGGTATCCACGGAAAGCCAGATGCACAGGGTGGCACATGTGTCTCGAGTTCTTTTGCAGTGGCAAGAAGCCCTGGTGTGCCCATTCTCTCTCTCTCTCTTTCTCTCTCTCTCTCTTTCTCTCTCTCTCTCTCTCTCATAAATAAATAAGACAAAATATTTTTAAAGAAGAAACTGAAACCAATGGAGGGTAAGTAAGTTATCCAGAGTCTCACATGAGTAGATCATAAAGCCAGGCTTCAAGCTTAGGTTCTATGATTGCAAAGCCTCCAGGTTTAACCATCAGTCAACACAAAAATTCTCAAGTGGGCAAACTTTACCGTCTTAAGAATTATCGATTCCTCCTCTGAAGAGCTTCTGTTCATGTTGCCCACCTCTAGTGGCACACCAATTGGTATTTGCCATCTCTAAAATATTTTAAACTGAGCAATGTTTAAGTCATTGAAAAATACTATGATGCACACACAATAACTCCATCTTCAAGACAATAAAGTATAATTGAAATGACTCATTTAATCTTTTCTGCCAATCTCTTAATGTCTGACTTAACGTCTGCTTCTGCCCTTAAGTTATTGCCATAATACATGTCATATAGCCTCTAAGAAACTCCCCAATAAATTCGAGACAGAATGAGAGTGAAGGGGACAAAGAAACCCTCTGTACTGTTGTGATAAGAGCTTGGACTTCATGACTTCTTTGGAAAAGTTTTAGGGACCTCCAGGATTCCTAGAAAAGAATCATACTTCAAGATCACTGGGCTGCACTGAAGTGATATTCTATCTGTGAAACTGTAAAGAAAGAAAAAAATTATATAATCACATCTCAGATATCAAAAATAAAAAGAATAAACTGAAGAGCACTCCCTGTGAAATCAGCTAATCACCACACAGATTTTAAGGAACCCAGCACCAGGGTAAAGCCATCGTCTACCACCCCAGTGACCAAGGTAAAACCAAAACTTGATTCTGAATAGAGCTGGCATCTATTAGCCTTGGACACAGCAGATCAGGAGACACGGGGACTGGAAATACCCAGCTGCAAGGCTGTTGTAGACCACCAGAAGAAATCCATGTGAAGACCCTAGCCATTGTATGATGAGTAAGTTGTATCATTCATTCATTCATTCATTGAATCAACATTACTAACCAGCTCTAAGTTGGACACATTTGCTGGATGCTGGTGTTCTAAAGAGGGAAAGAGAAAAACCTCATCCTCATGGTTCAACTCGAGTATGAACATAATACCTCTCACATAGTAGGTATTCAATAAATGCTGAGCGAGAGATGGCTGGGTGGACATATGGATAAAAAATACTGATCCATATGGGCTGGAGAGTTGGCTCAGTGGGCACTTTCTTGCAAAGCCTGATGGCCTGGGTTCAATTCCCCAGTACCCATGTAAAGCTAGTTGCACCAAGTGGTGCATACAGCTGAGTTTCTTTGCAGTGGCAAGAGCCCCTGGTGCATCCATTCTCTCTATTCTCTCTCTCCCTCCCTCTCTCCCTTCATCCCTCTCTCTCTGTTCCTCCCTCCCTCTCTCCCTTCATCTCTCCCTCCCTCCCTCTCCTTGCAAATAAAAGAAAACTGATCTATAAACTGTCCTCAATTAACTCACTGTCTAGTGAAGGAAGCACCCAGATAAACAAAGAATTGTTTGAACCAAGGTACACAAGCATTAACAAAATATGATTTTCAGCAATGGCCCCTGAACCTCATCACCTCTAAGACGGAGATGCTGGATGTCAAGGCAGGAGTCCTTTCATGCTGGGAGAGAGCCTGTGGCTGCCAGTCCCAGGAGTGGGCACATAGGTGCTGACACACTGTGCAGGCATGCAGAGCACATCAGGGGTCCAGTCCTTAGCACAGGGTCTTTCCTCATCACTTGGTTACCAGTCCCATGGTTGACCGAGAATAACGAATGGTAAATCCAACCTGATCTAATTGTAAGTTGTCTGTCTCTATCAGACTCCAGGCAGTTGCTTGGCATGTATTTCCATCAGCTTGGGCTGCTGAACCAAATTCCATTCTGGGTGCTGGCATGGGCTTGCTTCCTGGTTTATAGATGGACACCTCCTCTCTGTATCTTTGTCCCATGGCAGAGAGCAGCAAGAGGAAGCAAATTCTGTGCACCTCTTCTTAGAAGAACAGTATGCCCATCACCAGGGCTCTGACTTCATGATCTAATCCCCTCCAGGGATCCCTATTCAAAAATCATCTCCTTAGTGGTTAGCTCATGAATTAGGAAGGACACAAACATACAGCCCATCGCAGTATGGTTTGTAGGGTCAATGGAACAGCCCAGCCTCCTGTCCAAGACCAAGTGACCATTGCCAATAGGGATGGAAGTGTAATGGAGGGGAGACACCTCATGTTCTCTGCTCTGGCCTCTGTGTGAATGAACATCTGCACACACATGTGCAGGCAACACACCCATACCACACACATACAACATATAGTACACACAGGCAAAAAAAATACAAACAAGAACAACAAAGTGATCCAGTGTTCCAGTACATCTGTTCTGAAAGGCTTTATCATTTCCAGACACAAAATGGCCTTGATATTCATGATTTCTCAGTGCCTGATAAGACCTACACATTATGGGAGGAAAAGATGATGACACTGAAACAAAACAGAGACTAATTGAGAGGGGGAAGAGAAATGAGGGAGGGAATCATAATGGTTAATGGCCTATCATTATGGAAACTATCAATAAAAAATAAAAAGTAAAAAAAAAGCTTTATTAAAACTGGACACCCACCTGACACAGAACACAGACTCTATACTATTTTTTTTCAGACTCTATACTATTAAAATGCCAAATGAACCAGAATATCACTGAATGAGAGCAAAGCAAAACATGCACCAAAACGACTCAGTCATAGACAAGTGTGCTGAATTCCACACATGAGCTGTTTTTCTTTTTTAAAAAAGATCAGTTCCAAGCTGTGTCTCAATGAAAATGACCACAAGCCCGAAGATGCTTCCAGGTCCTGCTTATACCCTGAAGGTGTCATGACGGTCACCAAACCTCAGTGTCTTAACATCATAAGAGAGACAAGAAACAGAAGGAAAGAAGGAAATCTCTTCTGTGCAAACTAAAATTCAAAGAGATTTCCCCCTCTGGGGTGACCTTGTTGGTTCTCCTTCCCAATGTAAATTTCCTCTCTGTTAATCTCATAGGCTAATAAGAAAATTAATTTTGGGCTATGGCTTCATCCAACACTTCTTTCCGTGTGGTGTTCCTCATGACTACGTGTTTACCTAAGGAATACACATGGGACCAGATCTCACATCCCAGGGAGAGACAAGATCACCGCTGTTTACCTGAGGCATCATCACACTAGAAGACGGGCTGTCCTATAAACAGACTCACTCTCAGAAGATGGGTGTGGAATAAGCCATCCACTCCAGTGTGTACTCTAGAAGTTTCCAGTTCATTCAGGCTGTAGCCAGTCAGGAAGACCCTAAGAACCTCATCAGAGCCTAGGCTGTAACCGTAGAGTACTTGGCTCAAAATAATCAAAGGAAAAGAACAAGCTTCCAAAAGCCTGTCTGCTCAGATCTGCTTCTAAGACTGAACTGAAACTGTGGGTACAAACTTGAGGGAAATTTTCCTTAATGACAGAGGAAACCACATTAGATTAAGGGGGGGAAAGCAAGTGTTCATTTTCTTTATGTAGTATTCCTTGGCTTATATGTAATATTTGGAACAGCAAAACTAATTCATACAGCACTAAATTTTGGAGCAGAGAAGTAAGTTCATTGGCCGATCAGATTAACTTGGGGACTCTAGAAAAGAAACAAAGACATCGAAAAAGAAAAAGAAAAAGAAAGTGTGGGGAAAGGAGACAAATCTGTAGAGAGTGAAAAGATCAGTGTTGGCCAGGTATTCAGGGGATGTGAAGAGTGGGTGAAGCTGTCCCCAACCCCAAAAGTGTTTTTATTTGTCACCTGTTAGTTAAGTTTGGATAGAAAAAACAATTAAAGAAATATTCTGTCCATCATCAAAACTTCTATCAATTCAGTAACAAAGATGTTCGTCTCTAGTGATGTTACAGATTAATGAAGTTCTGAAATCTATCTTTATGAGTTCACTTTCATACGACTCATTCATGTAAATGAAAATGTCAACCAACATCTATATCAAAACTATCCTCAGAGACCCGGATGTCCCACGTTGAATGATCGGCTCCTGACTGCAAGCAGCTCTTCATCTCAAGGCCACATTGGTGCATGGCCTGCTCTCTCTGTTGAACCTGTTTGGCTTTATTAAAAAAAACAGGGGCTGGAGAGATGGCTCAGCGGGTAAGGCACTTGCCTCCAGTGCCTAAGGCCCCGGGTTCAATTCCCCAGGACCCACAGAAGCCAGACACACAAGGTGGTGACCCTGGTATACTCTCTCTCTCTCTCTCTCTCTCTCTCTCTCTCTCTCTCTCTCTCTCTCTCTCTCTCTGCTTGAAAATGAATAAATAAAAATATTTTAAAAAAACAGGATCTCCATAAATGTCTGGCAAGTGTTGCTGGACATGTTCATAGTCTACCATGGGCATTGTGCCCTTGAACTTCACACCATTATGGTGATGATTCTACTATTATAAACTGGAACTCTGTAGGTAAATGGACCCAGAGTGATTTTTAAAATCTCCACAATGTTGACATTAGGATTCAAACCTAGATTTATTGAAATCTGAGTATACTCGTGTGACAGTTTGAGTAGCTACTACTTTGAAACAGATACTATAATCTATTTTTGAAAGAAACTATTAAATCATACTTTAAGATAAATTTATATTTTATTAATTGAAATACCAATAAGCCTTTGAAAAAGTTAAGTGTGAAAGCAACATTCATTTACTGTACAGGCAGTGTCTGACATGAATTCACATACCCAGCGACGTTAGAGTTTTACAGCCAAAGGCTGGAAGCTCTGGAACAATCCTTGTGGCTCATCTTTGAGATCTCTCCCTCTTGGTGAGAGACCTGATTCCCCACTATACATCTGTCAAGGTTTGATCCAGGTGTCCCCCACAAACAAATGAATGTGTTCTGGGTAACTGATTCTCAGCTGATGGCAGTTTGGGTTTTACAACCTCAATGAAGCTGTGTTGTTTGGGGCGGGCTTATGGGGTTATAAGCCAGCTTCCCCTTGCCAGTATTTGGCACACCTTCCTGCCGCTGTTTGCAGTGCTGTGGCAGAGGTGATGTCCACTCCTCTGCTCATGCCATCGTTTTCCCTGCCAGGATGGAGTCTCCCCTCAAGTCCGTAAGCAAAATAAACCCATTTCTCCACAAGCCACTTTTGTTTGGGTTCTTTCTGTGCAGCAACTAGAAAGATGACGGCAACAACATCTGATCCCAGATATTGGCCCCCTTCACCATTTTCAGTCTTTCTGGAACACAAGTTGGCTTTAGCATATTCCTCCCAACCTGGCTGCATGGCCTGTCACTTATGATGCCCTTTCATAACCTTGGGCACCTCTCAGAGTAGCAGTGGCAAGAGGTCGTAGAAAGCTTGGTAGTGAGCAAGAACGGTGCACAAACTGTGTGACAGCAGGCTGGAGTGGCGCAAGGTCCTATAGGACTTCAGAGAGGAGAGGTAAGAGGTTTCTGGAAGCAGCAAAACAGTTTGGGGGGGGTGGTTGTTGTTGTTTTGAGACAGGGTCTCCTGTATTCCAGGCTGGTCTCAAACTAATGAAACTGAAGATGACCTTGAACTTCTAATTCTCCCACCTCTAACTTTCAAGTGCTGGGTTACAGGTATGTCCACCACACCTGGTTTGTGCAGTGTTAAGACTCAACCCTAAGCCTCAAGTATGTCAAACACTCTACCCACTGAGCCACCTCCCAAATAGTATCTCCCAGAAACAGTTCTAAGCCAGTAAGAGACTCGTGTTTTTTAGGATGATGTCACAAGTATCTGTCACAGATCAAATCCATCCATCCTACCCTTCCCCTCATGCAAAAAAAAAGGAGACGGAGCCCAGCCCACACAGTGACTTTGCTGGCCCAAGTGTTAAGCCTGAAAAGGGACCACAAAGAGGGTCAACCCTGGAAAGACCAAAGTGGTCAGAAGCCAACTAGGATTCTTAGTGGTAGAGGACCAGGGGAATCCTGGTAGATGAGCAACCAAGAACCCAAGAGCCATGTCTGCCAGAATGAACAGGTGAGGCAAGAAGAAAACCTGGGAGGCTGGAGAGAGATGGCTCAGCAGTTGCCATCAGGTATTTGCCTGCAAAGCCTAACACCTTGGGCTCAATTCCCCATCACCCATGTAAAGCCAGATGCACAAAACAGCACATGCATCTAGAGTTTGTTTACAGTGGCTGGAGGCCCTGGAGTGCTCATTCTCCCATTCTCTCTATCTCTCTGTCTCTCTGTCTGTCTCTGTCTCTCTCTCTGCTTGCAAATAAAATTAAAAAAGAAAAAGAAACCCTGAGGGGCCCAGCCATGGCTAGCAGGGCCTTGCCCACGGGTGACCTACCCACAGGCCTGGCAGGTGTCAGAGTCACATTGACAACACACACAGCCATGAGAAGTGTACTGGAAAAGGAAGCCTTCATTGTTTCTCTTTTTGTCTCTTGGGTCTTAATAGTCATGGTTTTGACAAATTTTAAAAAAAAATTAAATGTAATGCTTTAAAGTTAATCTCTTTTTTAATCCAAGAAGCAAATAATCTGAATAAAAAATCAGGGGGATAGTAAACCACATGGTTATTGTGTCTTATCTTTGTATCTGTTGGTATTGCTAATGGGACACGGAGGACAAAGCACGGTGCCCAGAATGGCAGCTTTCTCCATGCTACAGTGAAGGTCAGGTGTGCACTGACCCACTGCAGACAGGTAGGAATCCAGCAGCACTGTCCACACCCAGTGACCAGAGCAGAATCAGAGGTAGATGGAACCTTGCAAACTTTGATGACAATCCTCCCAGCTTTTGGCCTTGTGGTAAGAAACACATGCACAGGGGCTGGAGAGAGAGGTCAGCTGATAAAGTGCTTGTCTCAGAAGCAAGAGGACCAGAACCCACATTTTAAAAGCCAGGCATGGAGATGCACACTTATAATCTCTGGGGCTTGCTGGCCAGACAGTCCACATCCAGGTCAGTGAGAAGCTCTGTTAAAAGGTAGACAGTGTTCCTGAAGAACAACATCCAAGGTTGTCCTCTGGTCTCCCCACATGCACATGTACAACAGGAAGGAGGGAAAGTAAGAAGGAAGAAAAGAAAGGGAGGAAGGGAAAAAGGGAAGGAAGAAAAGAGAGGGAAGGGGAAAGAAAGTAGGAAGGAAAGAGGGAGGGATAAAGAGAGAGCAAAAGAAAGAAAGAAAGAAAGAAAGAAAGAAAGAAAGAAAGAAAGAAAGAAAGAAAGAAAGAAAGAAAGAAAGAAAGAAAGAAAGAAAGAAAGAAAGAAAGAAAGAAAGAAAGAAAGAAAAGAAAGAGGGAAAGGAAAAGAAAGGAATGAAGAAAAAGAAAATGGAAAGAAAGGAAGAAAAGAAGGAAAGGAAGAGAGAAAAGGATGCAGGGACAGGTGTGCCAGGTGCAATACCCTCTGGAGCCCTTGATGGTCCCACACACAGCACTGTCACTATGCTAAAAACCCTTGCAGAAGGCTTGCCAACGACCATCTCATTGCCAACACTGTTACCTCCTTTCAAGTTCTGAGTCCCCTGAGTTGCCATAACACTAGACTGCCTCTCCATGCGACCAGGCCTTTGTCAGGAGAAAAGAACAAAACGGCTCGATGTCTACACTTTGGAGATCGAGGAGAGGCAGGGGGCCAACGTAACCTTGCCTGTGTGTCTAGAACGTGTTGCCAAAACACAGGCTGGGAAATTGGAGGGGAGGCTGCTTGCTGCAGAGCTTTGGAGACGTGCAGCAGGCACTTAGCCGAAAAGCCTACTCAGGCCAGGGGGCTGTCTAGACAGAAAGAGACGCTTGGGTCCTAGGAAAAGGTGGCAACCATAGAGAGGAGAACCATAGGTCACCCCAAAATGAGCTTTCTTCCCTATGACCAAGTCCTGTCAATGGCTAATGCTTTGTCAGCACTGGTTTTTTTTTTCCCCTAGTTCAAAGCCAGCTCTTGGCTAATTCAATTCGAAGGGCCTTCATCTGGTATTCAAGGGCCTGTGGAGGTCTCTCGTCGTTGTCCTACGTCGATACTGCTCAGTCACCTTTTTGTGGTTTGAATGTGAAGTGTCCCTCACAGTCTTACGGGTTTGAACAGTCCCCAGCTGGTTGCACTGTTTCAGGAGACTATGAACTTGGAGCCTAGCTGCAGACATAGGGTTGTGGGGGCAAACCTGGTTCTGATCTGATCTCTGCTTCCCATAGTCCCTTTCCTGCTATGAGCCAAAATAATTCCTTCCTCCCTTAGGTTGTTTTGGTCAAGTATTCGGTTGGAGCCATGAGAAAAGTACCTCATACAACTCCCTGGTTAGAGCTAGGTGTAGCCAAGGGCCCAACCGTTTTCCTCATCTCGGCTGGCCTCCCTTGTTCTCAAGACCTCCCCCTCCCAGACTTCCCTCATTCTCCATCTTGCATTCTTTCCCCTGCCTTTATCAGGTCCACATATTCTCTTGCTCAGAGGTCTTCTGTTTCCCTTACCTCCTCTTTGTCTTGGGCCATTCTTCCCCCAGCTAAACTGACCAGAGAGCTGTGCCTTTCCATTGATACCCTTACGAATTTCTGAAATATCCTATATAAACCAAGCATGGAATATACTTAGGATGAATGGATGATTCAGCCAGTATGAAGAAAGTCTGCCTTGGTAAATCTAAAAACGATTTATTTACTGTATCAAAGGAGTTTCTCTTTGCAAAAGCACTTATCATTCTCTTCTTACTGTGGTAAAAACATTCGCAACATGAAATTTGCCTTTTGTACATTTTGAAGTGTGAACGCTCCCTTAAATGAAGGCAGTCACTGCCAGCATACACCCTGTCATCGTGCCATGCTGAAGCTCTGTCCCGTGAAACACTAACTCTCCACTCCCCTGCACCAGCCCCCAAAACGATTCCCTTTCTGTCTCTGACTGCCGGTTCCAGGTCCCTCTGATTGGCGGACCCACCCCGTGTTTGTCCTTTTCTGATCGGTTTCACTTGCCTCCAACTCACGATGCTCTTGCCTCGGCCTCCCCATCACAGAGGGTTATAAGCATGTGCCACCATGCCCAGCTCAATTCATCCATCTCTACAAAGTTGGCAACGAGTTGAGCTCAAGGAAAGAAACGGAGACTGGTCATGGATATCCAGGTACCAACCTATTCAAGGACCCAGTCCTGCCTTCTCCAAGATGAGGCTCTTAGGCAGCGTCTCCAAAGCACATCCGTTTCAACATACCAGGGGCACTGCTTCTCCAGGGAAGCTGGGAAGTGCCTAGGTGCCAGAGGTGGTGTAAAATTCCTATCATCTCATCAAACCCTCATACATCAGTGGTCGGGGCCTGCATTATTGCCATTGTTAAAATATTTTTATGTTTGCAAGAAAAGAGAGAAGGAGGGAGACAGAATGGGCACAATAGGACCTCTTGCCACTGCAAATGAACTCTAGATGCATGCACCACTCTGTGCATCTGGCTTGCATGGATACTGGGGACTCAAAGCCCAGGCTGTCAGGCTTTGCGAGCAAGTACCTTTAACCTCTGAGCCATCTCTCCAGCCCCCTTATTCTCATTTTGGAGATAGGAAAACACAGCTTACCAAGGCCAGGTCACATGCCCCAAATCACAGTCAGGAATAACTGGACCTTAAATCCAAATACAAATTTGGAGTCTCTTGGACCCCAAATCTCACATGCTCCAACACCTACCACACAGCAGTGAGGAAGTCAAGGAAATCAATCAGCCTGTCCCAAGAGAAGGACCTTAGTGAAATACCTGGAAAATTTTAAGAAGACAGTGCTGAGAAGGTAACTGCGGAGTAGCCTAGATGGGTAAGTTTGGATCAGTATCATCAGAGTCGCTTTGACAACGAATGAACAGAGCAGGAGGAATTTCACTATTGGATGGGTTGTCACCTGGCCTGAAAGTGCCCTGCCCCAAGAGACTGCAGGAGCAGGAGGGTCAGATGGGCCCCAAGGTGACTCCATGAAGCCTGCCCCAAGGCAAACTGCACCCCCAGCATCTCAGACACTGTCTCCCCGAGGTGATGTTTGCAAAGCCTTTGAGCTCCACCAAGAAAGGCTCTAGAAAAACTGCAAAGTCATAAATTCGCATGTGAATCTTATCGACTTAATGTCCGGCTGGGTGTGTGGGGTTTGACATGCTCAAAATTTAAGGGGCTTGATTTCTGGCTATTGTATAGAGAACAGCTTTCAAACTAACTCCAATGTGCCTACAGACCAGGCGGGAAGTCTGCCTTGAAGTGAGTGTCCTGTTCTGGGCCCTGAGCAGAATGCCTGCTTTTCATTCCCAAGGCTTTCTAGCTGGTCCTCTGCACCTTGCTGGCTTCAAAGGCTGAGTTTGTGGAGGTATGTAAACAGGAACGTCGCATGTGCTTTCTGGGGCAGATTAAGTGTGGTAAAAGGTAACATCCAAGCCACCTCCTTTCAGAATTTCTCTGAAGGGAAAATGAAATTGAAAGCATGACCATTCTGGGTGACAGGAAGCATCTAAACATAGCTGACACTCTCAGCGGTAAATCTGTGCTCAGAGATAAGATTTTTCTGCAGCAACGTATCACCTTCATCTTCGGAGTCTATGGTCCTCCTGGTCCATAGCTACCCATCTGTGGCTTTAGAGAGACTCCAAGCAAGGTCCATAGTCTCTTGCCAAGCACATGACTTGTTAAGGGCCTGTCACCACCAAGTTAGTCTCAGCATGGTGTTGAATTTCCAAGCTGTTCCTGGGTGATGTCACCCAGGATTCTCCAAGTTTCTGTTGTCTAAGAAAGTTATTTCATAGGTGTTAATTATAGAAACACCTGCATGGATTCAGACTGCTATCTGGTAATCTTCAAGTAAATCTTGGCTCCAAAACAGTGGGGTTTATGGGAGGAAGGATAATGGAACCTGATAGCATTATTGCTGTGAATATCAAAATTTGCGCACAGCCATTCCTAATTCCCCAGATTGCCCCAGTCCAGTATTTGAAGAGTAGCAATGTCTGTTGGGATTTTGTTGTCCCCCCCACACACACACACAAGCTGTCATCTTTTTCAGTCTGTATGCAGTGTATTGGTCTGTGGGCATTTTTGAAGAATAGAACATAGGTCCACACAGCCTCCAAGATCAACCTTGGGTCAGCCAATCCACCTGTTTCAGCTGCTGTTGCAAACTTGGGGCACAAGACAGAACCATGAAGAACTAATGATATTGGCAATACATACTGCTATGAAGATGGGCGAAAGCTCGGGAGAACCAAGCTCCCATCCAGCCTCCTCTGTTTTAGAGACCAGCTCTGTGCATCCCCAAAATAACACTAACCCAGTTACTGGACTGCATGGGGGAAGCTTATGCCCAGCACAAAGCCAGACATAAACTCACAGTCATTGTTTGCTGGTGAACTCCGCTGGGGGGTGGTGAGAGTTTCAGCATTGCTACTGGTCACTGAGGCAGGGGATGAGTGACCAGCACTGTGCCACAGACAGTGACAGGGACAAAAACAAGACACATGAATTCAGAGACAACACTGCCTCTTGCAGCCAGACTATACCTTTAACACCTGTAGTCCCAAGAGACAAGCAAAGCTTCTTGAAATTAGAGAAAGACACACTGGCCTGGATGATTTGAACGTAATATGGATGATTGGGTTCCATTGTCAGTCAGGATGAGTTTGGCCATCATGAAAACATGAAGCAAGGAGAGACTCTATTCCTGATGGAGGAAGTGCTTCCTAGCCCAGGAACACAACAGCCAGTGAGGGCGGGACATCTTCTCTGAAGAAGGCAACCTAGCTGACTCAGAGCCTGGTTGGTGTGAGTAGACATTTAGGCTCTTTCATGAAGGGAATGCTCACACACAGCCTTCTCGTTATAATGAACTTTCCTTGCTAACATGTACATTTCAAATCAATAAGTTGTATGTAACAAAGTTGTATTTGATTAAAGTTAGAACATTCCCATGAGTAGTAGATCCAGTGAAAACTGTCTTCCCTCATGGTAGTCTTTCCCTCAGGAACAACAACAAACAAATATGATTTATAAGAGCTGGCAAGCAGGAGCTGGAGAGACGGCTCTGGATAAAATGCTTGCCATACAAATATGAGTTTGGACCCCCGGCACACAGGTAAATTGCCCACCTGTAATCCCAGGGTATAGGAAGCAGAGACAGGACATCCCTGAGGCATGCTGGGTAGCTAGACTAAGCTGAATCAGTGAGTTCTGGGCTCAGGTGAGAGACCCTGTCTCAGTAATGAGACAAAGAGTGAGTGAAGAAGGCAGACAACCTCACCTCTGGCCTCTAGCACACGCATACACATGCAGGTGTATCTACACACACATGCTCACATTCACACACATACACATGCACGTGTATCTACACACACACATGTGCCCACATTCACAAACATGCAGCACAAATTCATGTACATCACACATACACACACATGCAACAAAGTGGGTAAATGTGCAATAATGCATTTTCAGTATAATGTATAAAACAGTGATAGCAAAAATGGGGGAACAACACACTTGGGTCATGAGAACCCGGCTGAAGACTGGGCTATCCATGGTCCCCTACCACAAAGACTGATACAGTCGGCCCACGGAAGAGGATATCCAGCTGACTGGGGATGGGGAAGGGGGGCAACGGGGAATTGGGGATAACAACTCATGGTTGGCCCACTAAACAATGTAACTCATTATGGACAATAAAGAAAAAAATGGGAGAACAATAAGATCAGAAAAAAATGTTTGTTTTTTTCCATTTGGTAGAAAACATTAAATCATCGTGTTGACTGACTGGCTCACTGGCAGTCCGAGGACAGAGGCTGAGTCCAAGAAATGACATACCTAAGTTGTTTGCGTTTTTGTCTTCCACGATGCCTGGCCAGGTTCTGGGTCTATGAGCATGCAATTATTTGTTAAGTTTATTGAGTAAATGGAAACAGAAGCCATATCCATTACTTTCTCATTGCTGGGACAAAATACCCTAACAGAAGTACAGATTTATTTGTGGCTTACAGTTTGGAGGGGAAGAGTCCACCGTGGCGGTGAGAGCAGCATGGCAGGCCTGAGCAGGAAGCCAGAGTCAGTCACATCAGCAGGTTGAAAGTACAGCCAGCAAGCAGGGCTGGGCTTGACATCCAGCCTCTCCCTTGTGACATACTTCCTCTAGCAAGGCTCTACTTCCTAAAGGTTCCATAGCTGTCCCAAAGGGTGTCACCAACTAGGAATTAAGTATTCAAGCACATGAGTATATGGGGGACACTTTACATTCAAACCACCACAGCAGCTAAATAACACAATGAAATCAAAGGACAACCTTGTGACATCGAATAAAGCCAAGGGACAATGTCTCAAACACCAATGGGACCAAGAAGGACAATCCAACTCTTACCATAGGATTCATATTTCCAGAGAGCAGCCATCAGTTCTCTGGCTGGTCTTCTCAACTCCCCAGGGCAGTGGGGAAAGGAAGAAGGAACCCTTGGCCATTGGTGACCCCTCATGAGGTCACCGCTGCTCCTACCTCTGAGTCTGCTGACGTCTAGACATTATTGCAGCCACAGCAATCACGGGGCACCGTCAGCGGTCTCTCCCTGCTCACTGGACAAGAAAAGATTTTTCATTTCATACATCATTTACAACTTGCTGCTGTGGTTCTAAAAAACCAGTGGGCTTTATCAAATTAATGAACAAGAAAAACATATTTGGTGAGCCTGTTAATTTTGTCAAAGTTCTGCAGAACCCAGGACATTAGGCAACATGTATGGGGCAGCTGGGAACCCCGGGGAGTCCCCTCCCCCTCCTGGCTATTTACTAGTAACTTGGCAAATGTGTCTTAATAGAAACTGAACAGCAAATGTGTCACTCACTTTGCATTCTCTGTGCTGTTTAGATGAAGGGACATTTGAGACCTTGGGCCAAAGTCACCCTCACAAGTCCAACTGAGTTTCTCTTCCACGTACCTGTCAAGAGAAAGAAGCAAGTGTTGGGGTTAGTCACAAGGAAAGAAGGCACATCAAATTCTAGCAACGAGGATTTCCAAAATGCTATAAGACAATCTCTCTCTCAAAAAAAAAAATCATAATGACGTAATGAAGGTGACAGGCCAGACATGTGACTGAAATGGCCCTGTCACAGGACTAAAATAAGATAACGGAATACTCTTCACTTATTCAAAGTTCCTTTTAGAATTCTTCTTATCCATCAAAATCTCTGATATGTCAAGCTGGTTAAAATGTCTTAGAATTAATCCACACCCCTCCCAAATCATCAAGGAGGGAGAGTCACATTACATCCTGCAAAATTCCCATCTTTGAGTTTTAGCCAAAATTAGACATGCAAGATTGGTCCCCAGCAAGTTCACCGCTAGCAGACCTCACACCCACAAAGACAGGTGCGTGTGTGTATGTTTCCCATCTCTTTTTCACATATAGGGAGAGGTGTGGAATGGCGTCTTCTCAAAGACAGGGAAATGTTTGTGGGACTGTTAAATTGCACCTATGTGAGTTGAATTGAATTGTAAATTGAAACACAGAACGATAGCTGCTACCTTGGAATACCACTCTCCCCAATCAGAATTGTCAGTGGAAAGAAGTAACATTTTCATATGTCATAAAATTCATTTGGGGTTGATTTCTGGGCTCCTACCTATCTCTAGTGCAGTGCTGATAACACACATGTGCACACACATGTGCGTGCACACACACACCTATCATTAATGCAGGGCTTATAACACACATGTGTGCATGCATACACACACACACACACACACTTCAAAACTCCCAGAAAATCAAAGCATGGCCTATGTCTTAGATTAAGTAAAAGCACAGGGAAAATATACTTTTTTGAGGACTGTTGGGCTAAATAGACTATTTCAGAAAAGATACAAAATAAGCATCACTATTTGCTGGGAAGAACATAATTCTGTTTTGTTGGCAAATAGAAATCCAGGAAATGTGTTTGTATTGTGATATGTAATAGGTTTTTGTACTCCATCTTGCTGGGCCACTGATAAGTCTGCCTTCAACAAAGAGGATGAGTTTTGAGTAACTGAGCCCAGCTCAGTCCACATGCGTAGAAGAGAGCCATGTTGGCCCTTGTGCACACTGGATATCAGCGAGAAATGCTTCCATGTGAAAATGCTTCTTGGAGAAACGGAGACAGAAAAGTTGAGAGCGTGAGCCAACAGGAAGGAGGCTGAGGGCTGTGAGCAGACAGCTGATCTTCTCGGTGTGGCTGTATGATTTTATTTTGCATGAGTATGTGTGTGTAATATGTTCATGCTTGTATATGTATGGATACTGGTGTATATGGATGCTTCATCCGGCAGAAAGATTTTCAGGTTAATTCTAGAAACCTGTGGTGTCACATATCCTCCGTACAGAAATGATCCTGGATTATCCAGAAGGGACCAAACCTAACTGAGTACAGCCTTGATAGCAGGGAATTTTCTCTGGATGGAGTCAAGAGGTGTAGCAAGAGGGAGACAGGTAAGATGCAAGCAAAAGGAAGGCAGAAAGATTCCTGCCATATGAAGGGCTTCTAAGGCAGGAGTGGGGTCGTATATGCAAAGACTAGAGAAAGCTCCTAAGAGCCACTGAAAACCCCAGCTGAAAGGCCATCAAGGAGACCTGGAGCCCAGCCCCATACTATGAGGAACACCCTGCCCAACCACAGCCTCCAGAAAGGAGCCCAGGCCTTCCAACACCTTCAGAGCAGATGAACCAGCTGAGCTCTGCTATGCCCAAGCTCCTGCCACGTGACAAGTCTGAATGGGTAAGCACCACCAGTGAATCCACAGGAAGCGTCTAATACACCAGCCTTAAAGTAGACCATCACGTTGTGATGGTAAGGAGCTGAGAACAGCTCTAGTGACAGTCACCAAGGAAATGAGACCAGAATCCCACCATCATAAGTCACCAAATTCTACCAACCAGTGAGGACGCCATGCAATAGTTGACTTCTTTGCGTGACATCTACCATCAGAGTCCACTTGTAAATCATGCAGGAATATCATTACAGTACTTGACTTCAAACACTTCTTTCCTAAGGTACCTTGTCCAGTTTGGAGACATTAGACAGAATCCTTTCATATACACAAGACAGAAATGCAATTTTCTGAGGGTCTTAGCTGGAGCATGAGGTGACATTGGCCTAAGAAACCTGTGTGGACTCAGAGCCTGGGGAACATTCTCTAAAGTCAGAAATTTGCACCAAAAGAAGAGAAACCAAAGTTGGCTGGTGAAACCCACTTCTCTGAGCCACTTTATCAGATCTATAACAGCAAAGACGATTGGGCAATGAATTTTTCAAGGAAAGAAAGCTGTCATACTGTAAAGTGCATCGTGTCTGGACTGAATCTGGTTTGGATGGTCCCTTCCATCTGTCAAGTCTGTAATTCCACCACTGGAACCTAGCGGAGTGTCATGGTTTCATCCAGGTGTCCCCATAAACAAATGTGTTCTGAATGCTTGATCACCAGCTGATGGAAGTTTGGGTATTAGAACCTTGTTGGAGGGGTGTTGTTGGGGCGGGCTTATGGAGGTCATAAGCCAGCTTCCACTTGCCAGTGTTTGGCACACCTTCCTGCCATCGTTTGCAGTGCTGTGGTGGAGGTGATGTCCACCCCTCTGCTCATGCCATCATTTTCCCTGCCAGGATGGAGTCTCCCTCGAGTTTGTAAGCCAAAACAAACCCATTCCTCCATAAGTCACTTTTGGTTTGGGTTCTTTCTGTGCAGCAAAGAGAAAGCTGACCGCAACAGTGAGGTATGTGGACTCTCCAACAAAACGATCTTTGAATTTATTTTTGAAAGGAAGAACAGTTACCTGTTTGAAAAAATAAATCTATCTCTTCCTAATGTACCTCAATGATCATCTTGCTTGTTCAATACCTACATGGTCACCTGTCCTCTGTGTAGATAGCCATGGATTCTGCACATTCCAAAAGGGACACTCACAGAGGGAGAGAGGGAGAGAGGTACCCAGAGCTGGGCAAAATGCTGCACTGCATTTTTCTCAGTTCCTCAAACTTTCCTTTATAAAAGAAAATTCTTCAAGCAAAGCAGTTATAAGTCCTCAGCCAGTTGAAGTTTAAAGACAAAGATGCCTTTGAGTTTTCTAAACACATCCTAAAAAGAAAAGGTTATTTTTTTTAACTTTGAAAAAAAAAACCAAAAAACACGAATTCTTTTGGTGTTCAAATACAGCTAAACAGAATTTTGCTCAAATTTTCCCCTGAGTACTATTTTGAGACAGACGGCAGGCACCAAAATTTTTTCATCTGAAAGGGTTTTTATTCTTTCCAAACAACAAAAAGACATAGAAAGAAATGGACAGAGGCGTTAAATAGGAAAACTCTGCCGACCATCTAAGAGCCTGATATCAAGATAACTTCTGATGAGTTGCTCATACCTTCTCCTCAGATATCATTTTTTGGGGATTCAGATAAAAAAAAAAAACACCTTAGTGGAAATCACACAACTTCCTTGAGATGGGACAGTCCCTAAATCTTGAACCCATTTCCGAGCTATAGTGGATGGTTCTCCTATTTTCAGGCCTGCAGCTTCTTCAGTACTATGGGAGAGGGGGTGTTTAATCTCCCTGTAAGCTCACCATGTGTTATTTCCTTCTAGTACCTGTGTATAATTATCAGTGTTATTTTAATAATCAATTTCAGTGTCATGGCAGGATTTGCTTCAGTTGCATTTAAATCATAATAAAGCTCAATAAAAAAGGAAATGAGAAAGAAAAGAGAAAATACCATTCGGAGGATTAACGAAACGCTCCAACAAAAGGGACCTTTTTAATTTTCATGAGGTGATAAAATGATAGCCTTTTGAATAGACAATTAGGCTCATAAACCTGATACACCAAGGGCTTAATTCACAAACACACATCGTCACTAATACATTTGCAGAGGAACTGTATGCTTAACAGGATTAGAAATACGGAGGATCATTCATTATTAATGGGAATCCACCCTGCCTTGGCTTCATCCCTAGATAGGCCAGTATTTAAATCAAATAATTTAGCACAATTTCAGGAGCTTAATTCTGTACATAGATCGCTCTGTATTTTCCTTGCATGGAAGAGGAGGTGCTGTCAGCTCCCGTTACAAGGAGGGTGTGCATCCTGGAAGATCACGATCTTGCTCCATTCAGTCAGATGGGAAGGCCCCAGCTGCAGCAAGAGGCTGTGAAGCCCTGTAAACATTTGCCATTTGAACATCAGCTTGTGACGTCGATTTTACAAATGCAAGATGTGCCACCAGGGGTTTAAATGAAACCTGGTCCAGTCTAGAGCTGGAATCTACATAGACTTGGGTTTTCAACAGTGATGCAAAGGTGTCCCTGTCTCCTAGAAATGACACAGAAGACTCCATCAATAGACTTCGGGAGAACTGTGTCTTGGTCTGCCCATACAATGTGACTAAGGCGTAGTAACCACGCAAGGTCATTCTTCCTCACCCAGCACAGAGTGACACACTGTCCCAATTCCACTGGGACTATAGGGTTTCCCAGGGCTTTTAGAAACCAGAAAACTCCCAAGCATTCCTCCAAATGAGTTTGTTCTCAGCAAGTCAATGTTTTCCATGATTTCACAATATCCACAACCTTAGAAAGAGATACCCTCAGTTTTAGGTGTCAAAATAGAGCCTCAAAGAAGGTAAATAATTTGCCCACCTCGCAGCTGGCAGAGCTTGAGTGAAGTGCCAATGATGGTCAAATTCTCCTCCATTGTCTCTCTAGTCCTGCATGAGGAGTGAAACACCCAGACCACCCACAGCCCCACCTACAGCTCCTACTCATGCCACCGCTGTGAGGCTAAGGTGTTTGTTCTGCCTGTCTGGGAAGCCATGATGCTGTCCCAAACCTGGGACATAACCAGACACGGCTACACTGAAGACCAAATTAATGAGCATCTCATCTCTAGCACAAAGGTCCCGCAGAGGCTCCAACAGACCCTCATCCTCAGGCTGGATATGTACTAAGACCCCCAGGTGATGCTCAGACCTCAGAGTTCTCACACACGCTTCCTGCACTGCTGCACTTTGAGGTTCGCAGCGAAATCACACACTTCTCTTTCCTTCTTTGCAACTTCACAGCTAGGTTTGTTCTTACCATAGATCTTGGCAGCCTCAGCATATAGTTCTTTTGAAAGTCAAGAATATTCATCTTTCCGGCTTCAGGAGCACTTCTTGGCTTCTCTTTGACATCTGAATCACCAACATCATGGCTGGAACACCTTGGGGCCATTATTTGTCAAATAAGCGTTAAAAGTAATGACTATAATCCTGTAACTGTCCATCTGATACCCAAGTCCCAGGAGCAGTAGAGAGGGACCGTGCAAGATGGCATCACTCTACTCAGAACAACTCACAATCTAAAACTTATCATCATTATTGTTATTTTATTATTATTTTTCAGTGGTAGAAGTAGAACTCAGGGCTTTGCACATGCTAAGAGCTCTACCACTGAGCCACACTCTCCAAACCATGAGTTATTGATTTGAAGCATTTTCCTATCTATCCCCAGTGACCATGGGTACCTAATCTCATGGAAAATAAAACTGTGCATAAGGGGAGACAACGAGACTGTCATAAGAAAGAGGGGTGTGTGCTAAAATTAGCCAGTAACCCTGTCATGGTTTGATCCAGGTGTCCCCCACAAACAAATGAATGTGTTCTGATAGATCGATCTTCAGCTGATGGCAATTCGGGAATTAGAACCTCATTAGAGCTGTGTTGTTGGGGATGGGCTTATGGGGGTTATAAGCCAGCTCCCCCTTGCCAGTATTTGGCACACCTTCCTGCCGCTGTTTGCAGTGCTGTGGCAGAGGTGATGTCCAGCCCTCTGCTCATGCCATCGTTTTCCCTGCCAGAATGGAGTCTCCCCTCGAGTCTGTAAGCCAAATAAACCCATTCCTCCACAAGCCGCTTTTGTTTGGGCTCTTTCTGTGCAGCAACTAGAAAGCTGACTGCAACAAACCCTAACACCCCAACCTACATCAAGAGACGTTGATTCTGCAGGCTTGGTATTGGGTCTGATATGTTCACGCTATTTTGAGATATAGATCACAAATTCCTCCAGATGAGTCACAAAGTCTGGACATTCAGTCCTCTCCCTTCTCTTGCCCTGGGCTAAATAAAATCTCTGTTCTTCATAAATGTAATCCGGTGGACCTACACAAGCTTCCTGAAGTGGGACAGATAGACCGTAGTAAAGGCAGTTTGGGAAATAAAAGGGCTAAGGAGATGGTTTATGGGTGCAGTGCCCATTGGACAATGATGAGAACCTGAGTTTGGGTGCCCATCATCCAAGCTGGCTGTGGCAGCTTGCACCTATAACCCTAGCGTGGGGAGGTGGAGACAGGAGGTTACCTGGAACTTTCCATTCTAGCCAAGTTGGGGAGCTCTGAATTCAGTGAGAGACCCTGTCTCCAAAAAAAAAAAAATAGATGAAGACACTGACCTCATCTCTGGCTTCCACACACATGTGCACCACATACATGCAAACATATGCATACACACACACATCACAAACACTCACAGGCCAAAAAGAAAATTCCCACTCTGCTGTGCCACAGGTTCTTCGTGTCCTCATTCATAGCATGGAGCTCATGCTGAGACCTGCCCGGGAATACACACGTGGGGGACAGTCACCCGGGCCAAGGACCAGCTCCCCATTCAACCGAGCATATATCCTGCAACCATTGTCACTCTGCTTTGAAACAGGCTTTGCCTGGCCAGAGGCCATCATGGATGCTCACCCCGTGTGTGCTGGCCTCCTATGTGCACCACAGTCCATTTTTATTGTATTTTAAATATTTTTATTTTATTCATTTGTACATGGTAGGGGGGTACCAGTGTCTTTGCTGTAGGTCAGTGGGTGAAATTATAAACCCAAAATACAACATATTAAGTGACAGTGGCAGTTTGAATGTAAAATGACCCCATAGCCAGGCATGGTGGTGCATGTCTTTAGTCCCAGCACTCAGGAGGTAGAGATAGGAGGATTGCCATGAGTTCAAGGTCATCCTGAGACTACATAGGGAATTCCAGGTCAGCCTGAGCTACAGAGAGACCCTACTTCAAAAACAAACAACAACCAAAAAAAAGACCCCATAGCCGCCTCATGTGTTTGTGATTAAGCCTTCTACTCCACCTCAGCTGATGGAGCCTTGCTGGAGGAGGTGGGCGCTGGGGGCGAGGTGGGCACCGGGGACAGGGCGGGCCTTGGGATTTTATCAGTGGCAGCTAGTAGAACACTTCCTTCGGGCTGCCATGGAGATGCGATGCCCTCCTAGCTTTCTGCTCTTGTCATGCTGTCCTACCCCTCATCCATGGGACATCCTATGCTCACTGCAGGTGACAGATGCCCAACTATGTCCTCACCATCTGTCTTGCTCATCCTATGTGTCTATCCTGACCAGATCCCCCCACCCAGTCCTTCCCCTCTACTCACAGCCTCCTCTTGCCTGTCGCCACCTGGCCCCTACATCTCCTTTGCTACTCTGGCCTAACCTCATTGTACTCAGAATGTCCCTACTATCTAGGGGGTCATGCCACCTCCCAGCTTCTTGACCCTCTGGGGCTTCCATTTCACAGGCAAGAAAATCCAAGCCTGCTCGAGGCCCTCGTGCCATGGCCTCTGCTGTCCTTCCTGGCTTCCGTGCCGGCCACTGTGACCTGTGATCCTGCCTTCAAACTCCCATCTACAGTCAGGCATCAACCCAAGAGCAATTTCCTCCCAGAATGTTCCTGTTGTCAGCCCTCCTGAAACACTATCTCTTCGCACTCCCAGTTTTTCTCATGGCATCTGTCACAGCTCTGAGTCACATATTTATTAGCGTGGGGGTTATTTGCTGCGGCTCCTGCTTTTTTATGTCTTTCTCTCTCACACTACAGGCCCCATCTGAGCAGGAACAATACCTATTTGTTCTTCTGGTACTGGCAGAAAGCAGAACAATGCCCGGCTCCTAGGAGGTACTCTATAAATATTTGTGGAATGGTCCAACCTCAATGCCTCTTTGTGGCGTGATGAAGTACAGGGATGTGTTGGCTTTAAAATAAACACTATTAGCTCAGGCTCTTATTCTCCTCACACCAGGAGGGTGGGGCGAGCTCAAGGCTGCAGAAACCCTAGGGAGGCTTTCTGGTCATCTGGGATTTGATTTTCTGATTTCCTATTGAGACTGGCCATGGATTCCTAGGTTAGATGCCTCGTGGCTCTAAAGGCTTTGCAAAGATCTTCCTCATGTGTGGTCTGACTGAGCCCAACAGTAACCCAGTGATGGGAGCCAGGGAGATATCAGCATACCCATTTCACAGACAGGGACAGAATGAAGGTTTCCATGCTTGTGACTGCTGAGCGTGGTCCCCTACCTGATGCAGGCCGTGTAACACAGCTGTAGCAAAGCCTGACTTTATCCCAAGTAACAATTCTGTAACAGGGACTTGAGCTGATCATCTATTGGGGGTTATCACCTGGGTTCGAAGTCCAACTGCTGCAGTCATGTGACATCATTACCAGTGACATCAGAAGAAAGTAGACGTCTCCACAGCTTTGACAGAAGCCTGGTGTCACCAAGGCAACTTTTTATATTAAGACAATTTTGATGATTCATTGAAAACTAAAAACAAAATTTAATTTCTTTTTTTAAATCAAATCAGTAGAATTCACATTCTGCCACTCAGAGTCAGTGACAGAGGGTCCTTCAGTGACTGGCCTCGGCCTCGTAGGTCTGACTGATCCATGCCATGTAGACATGAAAGTCGGCCACCACACACAGTTCCCTGTGGATGCCAGGCCTCAGCACCCTTCAAAGGGTGTCCATAACAAACCCTGACTCTACCAGCCACCTCCCCAGTCCCTTCGGCTCTCATCAGTCTTGTCCCTCTGTCCTCTCTGTGCCTCAGCTTCCTCATGTCCCTCCCATAATGTCGCCAAGGCCCCAGCTCTGCACTTCTCACAAAGTCAGAAGAGCCTGTGGTCCCCAATGCAATTGGCTGAGAGGCCCTGACACAGCCATGAACTCACACAGTGACACAGAGAAGCTGTTGAAGAAATAGCATCTTCCCAGCTCTGTCCAAATTTCCAGCTCACGGAAACCCCCGTTTTCCTCAGCAGATCAAGTGACATGCCTTTTAATGATAGCATAGGCCTGGAAACACGGGTGCAGATTAATAAGAGTACACAGTACTTTTTTTTAGTGGAATTTTTGTTTTAATTATGAAATTTAAACTTTAAAAGGTTTTTGGGGTTTTTTATTATTGTCCATAATGAGTTACATTGTTTAGTGGGCCAACAATGAGTTGTTATCTCCAATTCCCCGATGCCCCCCCTCCCCATCCCCAGTCAGCTGGATATCCTCCTCCATGGGCCGTCTGGATCAGTCCTTGTGGCAGAGGCCATGGATAGCCTAGTATTCAGCCAGGTTCTCCTGACCCAAGTGTGTTGTTACTGTGGGTTGCCAAGTCTCTGATATTCTCCCCCACCACGCTCTCACATCCCCAAAGAAATGAACACAGGAACTCAAATAGGTGTCTGTACATAGCAGCATGGTCCACAACAGCCAGGCATCTGCTAGTGGATGAGCAGATACTTAACATGAGTATGACCATAAGTGAAATCTTACTGTTGTAGTCAGCTCCACATTGTTGGGATGAACATCCAAACCAGACACAGTTTATGGGGAAAGGGGTTTATTTCAAGTTTACAGATCCAAGGGAAGTTCCATCAAATGGCAGAAAAAGCTGCCCTCCCCCTATTCATAAATCCAAGCAGAGAAAACCACCAAAGAGCCAGCACCACAAGCAAGCAGAGCAGAGCTCAAAACCTCTCTGCATACCTTTAGGCTGGAATTCAGATCTACCCCCCTGTAGCAGGAGTCTGCCTGCTGGGGCCTAAAGCTGCAAACTCAATTTTAGGAGAACACCTGAGTCTATGGGGGACATACATTCAGACCACCACAATTGCTCTGCCTTAAAAATAAATGTAGTACTCTAGCACGTTCTACAACATGTCCTAACAGTTGATACCATTCTAAGTGGGAGGAAAAAGGATAGATACCAATGGATAAGTGTATCATTCTTACATGGCGTAGCTACGGCCTTCAAATTCTTGAGAAACAGAAAGTGGGATCATGTGACTGCCGCAGGTGGCAACACAGCAAAGGAGAGATGGTGCTTAATGAATAGCATTCTAATC
The DNA here is from genome assembly GCA_004024765.1 of Zapus hudsonius. NCBI lineage: Eukaryota > Metazoa > Chordata > Mammalia > Rodentia > Dipodidae > Zapus > Zapus hudsonius. Next base: position 23,792 of record PVHP010008548.1, on the reverse strand, counting down.
TAGAACGGTGAGAACATTCTGGAAATGGGTGATGGTGACGTTTTCACAGCATGTGAATGTGTTGACTGCCACTGAATTGTACACTTAAAAGCAGTGTAAAGTTCATGCTATGTCCTGCCGCCGTGTACAAAGACACAAGTGAGCAGCTTGCAAAGCTCAGACGAGAGAGGAAAAGAGGGTAGGGGTTTCCAATTTGACCCCAAAGTTTGGGAAGACAGCCATTCAACGAGGAACTCTGGTTACTTAAGACTGCAATGAAGGGGCTGGGGAGATGGCTCAGGGGTTAAAGGCACTTACTTGCTAATTTGTAGACCCGAACTTAATCCTCCTCAGTACCCACGTAAAGCCAGATGCATAGTAGCACGTGCATCTGTGACCCCAACACACCTACGGCAATGGGAAACAGAGCCAGAGAATCTGAAAGCTCACAAGCAATAGCAACCAAATAAGAGAAGCTCTGTTTCAAAAGAAGATGGAAGGAGAGAAAAACATCTGGAGATTGCTTTCTGACCTTCACACACACACACAGTAGCAGGCATGCATACCCGTATGCACACACGTCATGCACATACATACATACATACATACACACACGCACATGCTCACGCACACATGCATAATATATATATATATATATATATGAACAAATAAAAAACTGGTCTGGGAATATGGCTCAGTTATTAAAGGCACTTGCTTGCAAAACCTTCCAGCCTAGGTTCAATTCCCCAGCACAAACATTAGCCACACTCAAAAAGTCATGCAAGCGTCTAGTGTTTGTTTGCAAAAGCAAAAGGCCCTGGCACACCCATTCGCACACTTACATGCACGCAAATAAATAATTTTTTGAAGAAAAGAAGGATACAATGAAAATATTTTAATTTAACTTACACATGAGCTTTCAAATAGCCACTTAATTATTCAATTATAAATACATGTTGGGCTCTTTGAACATAACTACTTCATCCACTGAATTGTTAAGCATCCTCTGAGCCTACAAAGCATCATAAAAAATGACCCTAGAGTACCATGGACCAAGACATGACTTAGGAGGTTTACTGACCCCAAAAGCTGAGCCTGATGGGCTGGAGAGATGGCTCAGCGGTTAAGGCACTTGCCTCTGGCGCCTAAGGCCCCGGGTTCAATTCCCCAGGACCCACATAAGCCAGAGCCTCAAGGTGGTGGCCCTGGTGCGCTCTCTCTCTCTCTCTCTCTCTCTCTCTCTCTCTCTCTCTCTCTCTCTGCTTGAAAATGAATAAATAAAATATTAAAAAATATTTTTTAAAAAAGCTGAGCCTGAACCCCATCGACCCCTAAAGGCACAGCAATCACAGAGGACAAGGGACCTGTTAAACTATCAGCCAATGTAAGCTGTGGAGGACACCCTGCAAATAAACCCTGTTCCACAGACATTGCAGAGAAACAGAGCGGAGGGAGTTAGGAGAAAAATCAGCCCATGGAGGTCTATGGACTTAATCAGACCCTGATGCAGACAAGCCTCCAAAAAGTTACAAGAGCCTTGAGAGGAATGAACGGAAGAGTTGATCGAATGTTTCTGGTTATTTAGTGACTCTTCATTCTTTGATAGGATTATAATCCTATGGCTCTGTTTATTTTCAAACAGGATCCTGTCAAAAAATGCATATTAAAATGTTTCCAAAAAAATAGTATCAGGGACTTGTTTCAAAATGCAGATGGTCCCCACTGATAAAGGTTCAAGGATTTCCCAGCTTTGTGGAGAAGGGAAGACGCTCCTTGGCAGTCGCTCTGGTTTTCACTGTCCATATTCAACTGGTTACCTGACACTCAATACTTCAAAGGCTTGTGTTGAGCAGTTGGACCCAAGAATAGGCTCCTGTGAGTGTCCTGAACACATTTCATATAGATTAGGCTAACCGATGCTTTCGCTGGCTTAGTTGTATCAAATGCATTTTTGTATTTATAGTTGCGACTTTCTATGGGCTTGTGAGACAGAGCTGTGGTGCCAGGACACAGCCTCATGGTAAATCAAGGAACAAGCAAATTCCAAGTAAGGAGGATGAGGAGGAGGTGAAAGAGGACATAAAACCAATCTGGCCATCAGGTTGGTCGGTGTGGAGCTGGGTGATGGTTCAGGGAAGCTGAGCTCATTCCTCACTCTGATTGGTGCAGCCACCTCCCTCCCCCCACACCCTGAAGCACAAAGCTCAGACTTGGAGGCATGACCTGGTCCCTCTGCCCACCCATCCCCTGCTCCAGTGACACCCCTATGTCTGTCTGTCCTGGGTGCTGTCTTCCCAGCCCCACCGCCTCGCTCTTCCCTGTGGGGGCCCCACCTCCCCTTGGCTGGCTTCACTGATGCCTTACCCATTTCTAGATTAAGCTTTTCCCCATGTTGCCATAGCAACACATTTTCCTTGGTGTAAGATGTTATAAGTTGTTCTTTATTTTCCCATGAACGCATTGAGTAGTCTGGTACATAGCAGATACTCGATAAACATTTGTTGAATTAAAGAATGAATGGCTGGCCAAACACCTGAATAAGCATGGTTGTCGTTATTATTAATAGGTTTCTCCAGTGGCAGTTTACCATTGACTCAGACCCCATTACAGAGCTTGTGTTACAGAGAGTAATGAATCCCCCCGGCCGACCTGGAAGACAGGGTCTGAAAAGACAGTTGTAAGAAGAAAAAGGTACCCACGTGTGAGATGTCTGATGCTTCACTTGCTTTCGTTGTTGACACGCAGAATTGAGTCAACGTTATAGATCCCAGAAAAAAACTGATCCTAGACGATGATGGTCTAGGATCAATTTTCTACTTGAGATTTAGAATCGCCTAGAAAACAAGCTCTGGACATGTCCACGAGGTTATTTCCAGGGAGATTTGAGCGATTACAGCATTCCATGAACTTGGGTCCTGGGTTGAATAAAAAGCAATCTCTCTGCTTCCTGACTGCATCTATAACAGGACTAAGCACCCCCTGCTCCCACCACCATGCCATCCCCACCATGACGGGCTGGACCTTCAAACTGTGAGCCACACAAAGCCTTCCTCCTTTAAGTTGCTTTTGTCACAGCAACCAGAAAAGCAACTAAGTAATAAACAATGAGAAGAAGCCTGGTCTGTTCTAGAAATCATGGCCTGGAGGAATGGCGTCTTCCCCTGGCAGCCTGGTGCATGGCCCTCCTTCTATGGCTGCTTCCTCACTTGTGTTTGGAAAGCCTCACGGCTTCTGCTTTTGCCCAGTTTCTGACACCCATCCATCACCCTCCTTCCCTTCATGACGTAGTGACTAGTTGTGGGTCACTCGCCATGCCAAGCTGGTGCTAGGTGTGTGGCAAACGGAAACGTGAATTTGCAGGGAAAAGACCGATAGTGGAAAGACCACCCTGAAGAACAGACCATGGAGGGTCTGAGGAGAGGGCCACGGGCCAGAAGATGACAGCTAAGGAGCCTGGGCAGAAGTGGGGCCATGAGAGAGCCTTGAAAGGTGGGTGGGATTCACACAGGCGCTGTCCTTACCATGTGCGTGGCTCTGAGCGCTGGAAGGTCTCCCCTGGCATCATGGCTCTTGGGTCAGCTCTTCTATCTTGCTCCCCAGCCACACTTGGGTGGGCACATGGCAGAGTAGGGTGCATGAGGTGCAGAGTTCAGCCAGCACACCAAGTTCAGAGGAAAGCCAGAGAACATCCATCTGGGCAGTGAGCTTGTCTGTAGGCCTCATGGAGGAAAACAAAATCTTTTCAGAAGACACAAGCAACTGCTGGTCCTGCCATATGGCCAAAAATGAGTGACAGGCCCATTCCACAATGCCAGGCCCACGTGGAACTTACTTTCTGGGTCGCTGGGCATTTTTGGACCCCGAGTAGTCTGATGTCGGATGTCTACCTAAGCACAAACAGCATCACACAGGTGGATGGGTCTGAACAAAAGCCTAAAACAAGACAGCCTCGAGTTCAAGTCCTACCAGGTCTCTCTGAAGTGGGGTCACACAGCAGAATTACCTGGGCTCCCCTAGACCAGTCATCTCCCACAGTTGAACCTGAATGCCAAGTCCCGAGCCCTGGCCTTCTGCCTTTTTCCTCATCTACAAAATAGAGACGATGGTGGCTGTATGGATGCCTCCATGCAAAGATTCAGGTAAGAATCCCAAAGCAGCTGGCTGGGAGCTCCAGGGGAGCGGGACCCTCACACACTCATCATATGAGAGGACCTTTATCACTTATGCCACAGGGGGTGAGTCGATGTCAGTCAGTGAGACCCTGTGCTGGCCGGCTCTTCTTCGCTGGCATTTTTTTTATCTTAAATATATGTTTATTGTCCATAATGTGTTACATTATTCAGTGGGCAAACAATGAGTTGTTATCCCCAATTCCCCAATGCCCCCCCAACCCCAATCAGCTGGATATCCTCCTCCATGGGCAGTCTGGATCAGTCCTTGTGGCAGGGGACCCTGGATAGCCTAGTACTCAGCCCGGTCCTCCTGACCCAAGTGTGTTGATACTGAAGGGTGCCATGCTTCTGGATAGTCTCCCCGACCACAGCTCTTACAATCTTTCCGCCCCCTCTTCCGCTCAGTTCCCTGAGTCGTGGTGGATGAGTATTAAGGCTGCTTTAAGGTTGTGTGTTTAGGGGTCCTTGTGTCGAAGTTTTTTTGTTTTTGTTTTTGTTTTTGCCTTCTCAAAATGTAAAAAATCTAAACAAACACCAAAGGCACGTGCATTCGTGCCCCTTGTACACAGATTCTAGGTGTCTGGGGTTTTCTTCTAGAATGAGGCTTATCAGAGGAAAAACATCTGTTCCGGGTTCTTTAATCTCTAATTCATCTAATCTCCCTTTGTAAAATAGGTATGTTGCTAATGACTGAATTCCTGCCAAGGGAACAAAACGCTTGTTCCAATTACTCCTTCTTCTCATGGATGTGACCTTCACAACATAAACATCATGGATGGACCACTTTTTTTCTGGCATCTTCCTCACTGGCCACTATCAGAGCGCCTTCTTGACTAGACAATGTCATTTTTCCATGTCTCCACGCGAAGCATCACACTCACGTCTTGGGGAAGTAATTCTATTTCTGATGTGTCCACACCCAGCCCCAGGGCCCAACCTGGGAGAACCCTGAGCCGGACAATGACCATGACGGGAGATGGCCACCAGAGGGCGCGGCAGAGCCGGACGCCCACCCCCTCCTGGGCCCTAGACAACCGCCTAGGTGTTTATTGGTATTTTATGGAAGGGTGATTTTCAGGCACCTGCTGACAGCAAGGAGATTTTTCTATTTTCCCCCTTTATTATTCACTTTTTAAAAAAATCTTAAGTTAGTAACCAAAGTTGATTGTCTCCCACGTGTTTACAAAAGTAAGCAAAGATGTCATTTAAAAAAATGCAATTAGATCAAAAGGTGATGGGGCAGGCTGGAGAGATGGCTCAGCGATTAAGGCACTTGCCTCCAGTGCCTAAGGCCCCAGGTTCAATTCCCCAGGACCCACATAAGCCAGACCCACAAGGTGGTGGCTGTGGTTCTCTCTCTCTCTCTCTCTCTCTCTCTCTCTCTCTCTCTCTCTCTCTCTCTCTCCTTGAAAATGAATAAATAAAATATTTTTTAAAAGGGTGATGGGACGCTGTGAAGTGGGGGAAGGGCACTCAAGGCTGGAATGGGAAGAACCCTGAGTTTTACAGGTGAGAAGAGCATCTGAGAGTTCCCAGGGTGATCAGTGAGTGTGGGGAGCCAGCCCACACCCCAGGCTCAGGCCACCATGGTCCATCCAGACCCAGAACAAGCCGGAGGACAGACACCAGCAGGGCCAGGCATATCAAGTAGCCTTAGTCTGTCCCTTACGCTCGCACTTGACATTTCACATTATGACCTGGGTTTGTATCACACTTCCCCATGTTTGTGGTCTTCCTCTGTTTTACATTCTACTATAAAGTATTCAGAACCTTAGGGCTGAGGAGATGGCTCAGTGTTCAAAGACCCGAGTTCACTCCCCAGAACCCACATAAAAACCTGAGTGAGGCCATGCATGCTCCTGAGGCCAGTGGAGACGCCACTGTGGCTCCCTGGTTAGCCAGTCTTACCCTAAACCAGGGAGCCCCAGGTTTAGTGCGAAACTGTTTCAGGGCCATACAGGATACCCGGCATCTTCCTCTGGCCTCCTCACTGTGAAAATGCGATGTGATCATCATCACACGCATGCACACACACACACACACACACACACACACACACACACACCCCAAAAATTACCATTTTAACAATTCTATGACGAGCTCAATGACCTTAAGCACAAGCACCCACCACGGCCATCTATCTCCAGAACTTTCTCAGCATCCAGGAAACACTACCCTTCAGTTCCCCCTCAGCCAGCTCCTGGTAACCTTTTTTTTTTATTAAAAAATTTTTTTTATTTATAACCATTATTATAGTTGTCATACCAAAATTCAGACACATTTTAAAATGAAAACCCGGGAGGTTGCATTTGAAACACATGTTCTATCTTAAACATCTAACAGCTATAGCTACAGGTAGAACATTTTTAACAGTCTTGAGTTTTATTAATAAATCCAAATTAATCAATTTATCTAAAAATTAAAGTGAACAAGCATTTTCCTTTTATTTTTTTAATAAATTATATCTTTATTATCCATATTTACATACACTGAATGAGCAAATAATGTGTTGGTGTCCCCATTTCCCTAATTTCCCTCTTCCCTGTCCCCAATCAGCTGGATATCCTCCTCCGTGGGCTGTCTGGATCAGTCCATGGGGTTTGGGGATATGGATGGCCTAGGAGTCAACCCGGTTCCAGCCCCCTTTGTATGATGTTACTGAGGGGGGGAGCGATGTCTCTGGCAGTTCTCCCCCACCATGGCTCTTACAATCTTTCCGCCCCCTCTTCTGCTCAGTTCCCTAAGTCATGGTGGGTATTAAGGCTGCTTTATTGTTGAGGTCTTAGGGGGTCTCTGTACTTCTGCTTTAGGTTGCGTTGAAAATCATTGGTGTCTGTCTCTCTGGCTCATCCTGGGTTGACTGTTTTGTCCCTATACACCTGGTTGTGGTTTAAATATAAAATGTCTCCCAACAGTTCATGTATTTGAATACTTGGTCCCCAGCTGGTGACGCTGTTGGGAAGAGAGTGGAACCTTTAGGAGGGAGAGCCTTGCTGGAGGAAGTGTGTCACTGGGGGAGGTCTTCCGGTGTTATAGCCTCTCTCGCCTTCCTGCCTGCTGAGAGGATGAGCTGTCACCATGAAACTTCCCCTCAAAACCGTAAGTTGAAAATAAACCCCTGTCTTCCTGACAAGTATCTGTTTACAGCAGAGAGAAAGTAACCAATGCATGCCTACTCTTGGAACCTTCTAGAAATGGAATCATACAACGTCTGCCCCTCCCCCCTTGTCATTGGCGACTTCATTTACTAAGCTGTCCTCAAGATGCAAGGGGCTGTGGCAGGTGCCAGAGCTTTACTGTTCCAACTCTTATAGCTGATGCCCAAGAAAATGCCCGAAGGGAAGTGGAGAGGCTGCCCTCAGCCAAAATTCCACACTATTTCTAGAGACAAATGCCTTAACTGCTGAGCCATCTCTCCAGCCCCTCCACACTATTTCTAAAAGTAAGCCCCAGGCCTAGATACGGTTCAACAAAGCTTTTTTATTTATTTATTGACACTTCGAATATATATATTTTGATCCCGTCCTTTTCCCTTGTCCCCCTCCTCCTTCTTACCTCGACCTTCTTATCCATGGATGACTTCATTTTTTCTGAGTTTAACCAGGGTCGCCTGGTGAACATGGGTGTGGGCTCTTTACCAGAGTATTGCAATGGCTGCAGGGCTGAGGAAAATGTCTCCTCCTCCCCCAGCAACCATTCCCACCACTCCTCAGGAAAAACAGGGGTCTCGTGGCCTCCTCCTCAACAAGTAACTGTTAGAGGCGAGATCCAGGACGTCATCTTTCCATTGAGGAATGTGAGCTGGGGTTCATTCCCGACATCCACACAGATACCAGGCAGGCCTCAGAGTCACCTAGGCCTTCCTGCTGGTGAGAGAGCACCTGTCCTGCCTCATGGGGGACCCGGTGCCATCACTCCTCTGCACACGTGCTCCTTTCTTGGGAAGGGCATCTCCTCCACTTCCTGAACACTCGTGGGGAGTGAACCAAACTAGGAAGAAACAACTAGGTGTGCTGACACTTGCAGAATTACACAGCGCCCCTCACAAAGCCCTTCCAGGCCGTTAAATATGCCAAGTCTTTAAAGTCCACTTTGGCCAGGAGGTCTGACTGGACAACAAGTCTCCAGACAGAGCCCTCAAAGAACAGGCTGAGGAGATGGCTCAGTGGATAAAGCATTTGCCACACAAGCTTGAATCCCTGAGTTCAGATCCCCAGCCCCCACATAAAAAATCCAGACAAGGTGGCTGACATCTGTAATCTCAGCACATCTGTGGTCAGGAGAAGGGCAGAGACAGGAGAGCCCACCAGGAGCTCACAGGCCAGCTAGCGTGATGTCAGGAAACCCTGCCTCCCAGGAGGTAGAGGGTGAGGCCCAGCACCCAAACGTTGTCCTCTGACCTCCACCTATGTGCAGTGCAGACGCACAGCCACAGTCCCACTCGGGGACACACAGTGGCCCAGCGTCCGTCAGGTACAGGGAATCACAGAAGAAAGCTCACTGCTCATAGCAGGCAGCACAGCACCCTGAGGTGGCTCAGGATTAATCTCCCGAGAACTATTTGTCACCCTGGGTTATGGCATCTACCACGCTCGCACGGTATAATGAGCACGTATTCTCTACACGCATTGGAGACGCTGCAAAGCTTTGATCCTGTGAGGAGCTAAGGCTGAGAGATGACGTGCCTAGCGTGGGGTTCCACAGCTGGCAAGCCCCCCAGCCAGGACTCCAGGGGGCTTATAATGCCAGAGCCTAAGCTTGCTTCAGCCAGGCTGATGGCTCACATTCAACTCCCTCTCTCTCCATAGGAAGAGGAGCCCACGAGGCTCCAGAGATCAGCAGATGCAGCCTGCTCTTTGTGTGCTTGGTCGATTGCCTTCCTGCCTCTCCTTAAAGAGATGGTCGTAATGGTAATTCTTTGCCTATTCAGTGTCTGTTTCTCCTCTGGCCCAATCACGGCTCACACACACAGTCTCAAAGGAATACTCTCTCCTCCATTTGCTAATCCTTGAATCCAAGAGCTAGAAAATTCCATGGCTCAGAGTAAGCCTTCAGTACATTTTTGTGAGTGAATGAATTGATAAAACATCAAATGCTATAGCTTAAGAGAATATTATAGAAACATAACGATTATTAAAAACATTTACCAAGCTAAGAACCCTAGTGAAATTTGGCATTTAGTTGCAGGAACCAGATTATAATAATGTAGATATCGTCTCCCTTATCAGCCCAGCCTCTGGGGAGCAAATGACCCATGCCATGCTCCGGTGGCAGGTGGGCTTCCCACAGTGGGTATAAGACCCATCAGAACATCTAGAGAAATGCCAAGAACACCGATTTGCAGAATAATTCCCTGGCTGAGGTGGTATTCCATCCAGTTCCAAGGGCGTCTCCTGCTGCTATCCTGGGGAGCCCCTGGGAGAGCCCCAACTTCTCCCTTGGAGAGGAGGGGAAAGAAAAGAACCGACATCAGTGCCCAGAAACTTCCTAGTGACTATCACAGCGACAACTTAGAGGACCAGAATCTAGGATCTGGATGTTTTCCATTTTTGTCCCCCGCCCCATTCCATAAGCCTCACCCACCCCTCCCCAACAGCAGCCATTGCCTCCTCAGAAGCCAGACCCTCCATTGGATATCTCCATTCTTTTTTTAATATTTTATTTATTCATTTTTCAAGCAGAGAGAGAGAGACAGAGAGAGAGAGAGAGAGCGTGCACCAGGGCCACGACCTTGTGGGTCTGGTTTATGTGGGCCCTGGAGAATTGAACCGGGGGCCTTAGGCACTGGAGGCAAGTGCCTGAACCGCTGAGCCATCTCTCCAGCCCTGGATATATCCATTCTTAAACCTGTCATCACATTTGTACCGTAGTCCAGTATTTTCATTTTAGACACAACATGTCGAGTTTGCGTGGTAAATTTGGGAGTGTTTGCAAGCAAAGGGGGGCCTCGCCCTTCAGAGTGATCCTCAAGCAAGCACAACACAAGAAGAGTTTCCCCCACGAACATGGGGCTCTGGTGGGCTAACCTAGGATGGGGCTCTTGCTGCCCCTTTAGCTACGAGCCTGCAGCTTCCTTTCACACAGCACCTCAACTGCCCTTTCCAAAGAACAGCCACTGGGAAGGAGGGAGGGATGGTTTACCTGGGTTTGCCTTGAGCCGAAAGGATTACAATTTGAACTTGAATTTCAGGGTCACCAAAACATCTTCCCTGGGACTCGCAAGTAGGAAGAGATGGTGGGCAAGAGGGCAGTGTTGGCAAAGCCAGTAGCGGTGAAAAGGATCAGGGAAAGAAGGTCAAGAGTCAGGGTGAAGGTCAAGTCCGACAGAGAAGCATGGTCAAGAAAGACCTGAGGCTGGGTGTGCCCATTGATGACAGGAGCTAGCTTCCTGTCCCCCTCGCAGGTCCAGTCAGTACTGTTCGGGTGTCCTCTCCCCTGGCACTTGGGCCTTTGTTTGCAGTTGTACAGTGGGTCAAGTCTCCACTCCAATGCACACTCCTCCTGCCAGTTCTAATTGCAAGTTCTAATCCCCAGGATCTCCAGTGGGACTCTTACTTGGAGAGAGGGTCTCTAAAGGCTAAGTGAAGATGAGTTTCCAGGGTGGCCCCTAGCCCTCTATGACTAGTGCTCAGTATATTAAGGAAGAAGAAGGAGAAAGAGGAGGAGGAGGAAGAGGAAGAAGAAGAAGGCTGTGGGACTAGGGAGATGGCTTCCTTGGTAAAGTACTCACAGCTCAAGCTAGAGTATCTGCGTTTGATCCCAGACCTCGTGTAAAAAGCTGGAAGCTATGGCAGGACTCTGGAATCCCAGCATGCCGATACTGAAGGAGAGAAGGGGAGTGAGACAAGAGAATTTCCTGGAATCTTCTAGCAAGCCAGCAAAGATCAGCAGAGCAAGAAACCCTGCTTCCAATGGGTGGACAGAGAGGGCCAACCTGAAAGTTGTCCTCTGACCTCCACACAGGCTCCTTGACCTCAGACTTCCAGACTCCACAAGGGTTCAAGTTCCTGCTGAGCCCCCACAATGGTGGTCCTGAGCTGTGGCTGCATCTGCCCATCTCTGTAGCTTAGCCAGACCTTCTGCAGGTGTGAGGGTGAGCCATTGGCCAGGGGTCAGGGCTGAGGTGGAGGAGGGGAGGAGCCCTGCTCAGTTTAGGGTAAATGACACCCCTTCATATAAGCAGAAGAGCTGCCCCAGGAGAGCACCCGGCCCCAGAGGCGAACAAGACCATGTTTTCTGCAAGATGGTCCTGTAAAGAGGACACTGATGCCTGAGGACTGGTCATTGCCCTGTCATGGAAGCCCTTGCCATCACTTCAGACTGGCAGCGAGTGACAAGGAACGATGACCCTGGTGCAAGCAGGGCGATCCACCACACAGCAGGCTTCAACTTGGATGCCATAGGGTTCGTTCACACACAACATCTAGGGAGCCTCATACAGAAACTTGACAGAAATGACTTAGATTTGGCCAAGTTGTTCTAACAGTGTTTTCTGCAGAGTTATAGCAGGACTTTTGAAAACTCAGTAGTCTCTAGTTAACTAAGCCAACACTGAAGCCATGTAAGAGGGCAGAACTAAAAATAACCTGCCTGCTCTTAGCAGACCTCTTTCCCAGGGTGCTGGGTTCACAGGCTAGGGTGTCATATGTCCCAGCCCTGGCTTTGGGCCTTCTCCCCGGCTCTCCAAAGCCTCCCTCCCTTATCCTGCTTGGCTCCAAAATCAGAGCCAAGGGGATGGCTGGGGGCACACTTGGGGTCCCTACCTTTCCACAAGGACCAAACCAGATCACTGCACCCCAGAATAAAAGCCAGTAGTGTAGGTGCCTCAGAGACACCCATGCTATCCCTGTGAAGCTGCGTGAGCCTCTGGCCAGCAGGCTGCCCCTCAATGGACACATCTAAGGAAAGCCGCCCGGCTGTCCAACACTGAGTCACTCTGAAAGCCCCCTGAGCTGGTGGGTGATGACATTATGTGCCCAGCCACTGCCCTGTCCGCCTGCTCGCCTTCCACAGGAATGTTTACGTGCAGCCAGAGACGCCTTTGCTCAAACCCAAACCCCACTAATGTGCCCGAGAGGCTGAAAGCTGGGGTCCCTGGCACCTTGACCCACCCCCTCACCCCAGCATGCCCTGCCTCCCCTCAGCACCTCTGGCTATTTAATTCATCCATGGACACCCACAACAGGGTGTCTAGACTCCCCAAGAAGGGTCCGGGAAATGGTGGTTGGATTTTATCCTAATCAAAACCCATTTCAGTCCCTGAAATGTACGTTTCTCACTTAATCACAATTCTTCACACTTGTTTTAGGATATGATTTAACATGAAATGTGAAATATTTGCTTTGTGACATTCGGGTTTGGTCTGTACACGGATTCCACGGTGCTAATCCCCTCGGAGGGCTGTAATTTAAGACTGGAGTTGGTAAAAGGCGCCTTGCTCCCCAGGGAGCATGGGACCAGGCTGCATGAAGCCTGCTTGAGAAGAAAGCCCGAGCAGAACAGAAAAGCAAAAAGGGATGACTGCCCCCCACCCCAGGGAGCCCTGTACTCCCACCCCTCACCACCCACATGGTAACAGAGGACCCACAACAGGCCAGGTTTTGCACCTGTCTTCCTAGTGAGGTTTGAAGTAGAATCACATACTGTTTTGCACCTTTTCCTTCTTTTTATGAGTGCCAGGCATGGTGGTGGCACACACCTTTATTCCCAGCACTCAGAAGGCAGGAGTAGGAGGATTGCTGTGAGTTCAAGGCCAGCCTAGGACGACAGAGTAAGTTCCAGGTCAGCCTGGGCTAGAGCAAGACCCTACCTTGGAAAAATAATAAAATAAAATATAGGTTTGGGGCTGGGGATGGTGCCCAGTGGTAAAGGACTTAACTCAAATATGCAAGACCCAGTTTGCTCTGTAACATGGTAACAAGAATAAGTGCTTTACAATCCTATTAGTGCAGGACTTAAAATATCAGTATAGGGTCAGATCCTGAACCTACTATTTTCTGTAGAGCCTTGAGAAAACCTTTTTAAATCTGCAGCCCATTTATTTAGCTTTGTGGAAATGGGAATTCAGTAGCCCTGATCCTAGAGGGTTTTCTGAGAATTAACCAGGGTACTATCCTCAGCAAAGTGGTGACAGTTAGGGAGTGGCTGACCTAAGACAGTTACTAGAACTTTCTTTCCACAGAAGAATCTTCTAACAATGAAAAAAGGTGATGAATACTATTGTAGCTGTTGTGGTCAGCTTTCTAGTTGCTGCGCAGAAAGAACCCAAACAAAAGTGGCTTGTGGAGGAATGGGTTTATTTGGCTTATGGACTCGAGGGGAGACTCCATCCTGGCAGGGAAAATGATGGCATGAGCAGAGGGGTGGACATCACCTCTGCCACAGCACTGCAAACAGCGGCAGGAAGGTGTGCCAAACACTGGCAAGGGGAAGCTGGCTTATAACCCCATAAGCCCACCCCCAACAACACAACTCTAGCGAGGTTGTAATTCCCAAACTGCCATCAGCTGAGGATCGATGACCCAGAACACATTCATTTGTTTTTGGGGGACACCTGGATCAAACCATGACAGTAGCTCTTATGAAGAGAAAAGTCGAGGAGCAGGGAGATGGCTCAGTGGATAAAGTGCTTGGTACAAGCAGGAGGACCAGAGTTCCGATTGCCAACACCCAAGTAAATACTGGGACTGTAGCCACTTGTAATCCTAGCATTTCTTGGGCAGAGACAGGAAATCTTTGGGGGAACCTGGCCGCCCAGACTAGCTGAATCTCCATGTGATGGGTTCAAGTGAGAGAGCTTGCTTCAGTGAGGAAAGAGGAGAGCAATGGAGGAAGATTCCCAATGTCAACCTCTGACCTCCACACGCACCCACACTTACAAATACCTACACACGCGTGCACAGGACACACATAGGTATGCAGAGAAAAGGAAAAGTTTATTCATTTTACAGTAGGAAAACAAGCATCATGAAAGATTCGTTCACTTGTGCAAAGTCTATCAACATGTAAAATGAAATTCCAGCTTGGTGATTCCCCACGGTCTCTGCCAGCCCCAGCGAGGCCCTTCCAGAGAGTTGAGAGAGAGAGAGAGAGAGAGAGAGAGAGAGAGAGAGAGAGAGAGAGAGAGAGAAACTTCACCACGAGGAAAGCAGCAGCAACACTCATTAGCTTCTCATTGGCTCTGCTGATAACTGAGGCTACTATTGCTGATTTCATGGAATTCTGACTCGGTGACCTTCCATGTGGTCTGCATCCCAATTTGATGGTGGTGTTGACCCAAGGCATTGGGGGCAGGGATACTGGCTCCACCCCTCCAGCTGTCCTATGCCAGGGGACCCCATGAACTCCATAAAACATAGTAGACTAACAATAATGCTCCCAGTAGGGTAAAAATAATAGCTTAAAGCAAAAACAAAAGAGAACTGACTTCATACCTGCATTTTCCTAACCCTGTCAGGGGCTAAAGCCAGACAAGAAATATGAATAGTCGAGGGAATTTATGGATAAGAAAAGCAGATACTCCGCAGGTGAGTTACCTGTGATATTCAACAGTGATTCAACACCAGTCTGTGACCCCAAGCCTACATCCCTCTCTGAGTGGATGGGCCTTTGCTACTTAGAGATGAGGGCCTGGGTACACTGATAAAGGTTAATGACTTGCTCTGTGGGAAATCAAAACCTTGGTCTGTAGTGTTTCCCAATTTCCATGATGGAAATATTTCCATTCTGGTCACTCCCAGAGCTGATGACAAGGAATGTGGCTGACAGGGAGCAGGAAGACCATGAGAGGAGTTAAACAAAGATAGAACAAAAGTGGAAGCTGGAGATGGAAGGAGGCCAGGAAAAGGAAAAGCCACACCCCAGGCCCCTCCATAGAGGGACAGGATGTTCACTTTCCCATTGTGTGTTGGTTTGCACAGGTGGCCCAGTGTGCCAAACGTGGAGATGTCCAAGAGTCACCTCACAAAACAAAAATGGTGCCTGCAGAGCCCCGGCATCAGCAAATCTCAAGCCAAAAGACACCCAACAAACTAACTGAGAAGCAGAGTTTGTTGGGAGAAGACCAGAAGGTAGAAGGTTTTGTGAGCGGAAGACTGGAGAACACAGAGGTGGGAGGCAGTTGCGTTAACACAAGAACAAAGACCCGAATCCAATCCCCAGAGCCCACAGTACTCTGGTTTCTCTTCAAATCGAATAAATCTTTCCTCTTTTTCAATCCCTGGAACCTACATTTTCAAAAGCCAGGCTTGGTGCTGTGTGTTTATAACTCCAGCACTGGAAGGGATGCCTGAGGCTCACTGGCTGATCTAATCTAATTGGTGAATTTCAGGCTGGTGACAGATTCTGTATCAAGCAAGATGGATGTCACCTGAAGAACGACACCTGATGATCTCTGCCCACACAACCTATGCACACTCAAGTGTGTGTGAACACACATGGAGAACACAAACCCGAACTATTCATCTTCTAGGTTCTCTTGTAATATTAGTGACCTACAACACATTTTCGGTAAAACCTGCTTGCTACAGCTCGGAATCCAGAAAAGGGCTCCCCTTTCAAAAGTGAGCAACTTCCTAGTGCCTGAAATGAACCATACTTGCACCATGTTGCATTAGGATCTGAGAAGATAATGCTGCTAAAATGAATTTAAAATGTTGCTCATTTGGGAACTGGAGCCTTGCTGGAGAAGGTGTGTTGTTGGGGGCGGGCTTATGGGTATTATAACCAGCTTCCCCTTGCCAGTGTTTGGCATACTCTCCTGCTGCTGTTGTTCATCTGATGTTGGCCAGGAGGTGATGTCCAGCCTCAGTTCATGACATGTTTTCCCTGCCATCATGGAGCCTCCCCTCGCGTCTACAAACCAAAATAAACCCTTTCCTCCCACCAGCTGCTTCTGGTCAGGTTCTCTGTGCAGCAATGTGAAGGTCACTGCAACACCAGCAACATCCTGACTTACTAAGTCAGGGAGGGAACTAGGCCCAAAGAGCAAGAGGTCATCGAGAAGTCATCTCCTGTGAGTCCACACAAGTGGTCCCTGGTCTGAAACACACACAGAGACGTGACAATGGACATTCATTTCACCCCTGACAGTCTGTGAAGATGCCACGAATGAGGGAGGCATCACCAACATTGCCATCTACACTGGAATCCTCACAAAGCATCAAAAAATTCTTATGTTTCAGGGAAAGGATTTGGCCAGAAAAATTCTCTGACTAATTTCTCACCATTTTACACTTAAATAACTAGACAACTTAGAAACACATTACTGTAAATTTCATCATCATCCATCTCAACTAAAGGACAAGCTTTTAAACAGAAGACCCGCATTTAACCCTGGAGACGAACAATAACAGCCTTTGTGACATTGTTTTCTGAGAAAGGTGCATGTTTTGACACTATTTAACATGGAATGGAGCAAGCCCAGCATGGTGGTTCATTCCTGTAATCCCAGCATCTGGAGGCTGAGGAGGACAAGGAATCACACTGTGTTTGAAGCCATACTGAACTGCAAGGATGTAAAACCATCACCAGGCATCTTAGGGATCACCTCCAGTGTCAACGACCACCCCCCAAAATCAACATTTTCCAGGCTGCCTGAAACCTGAGGTTCCACAGTGGAAGGCGTCTCCCTTCTTTTACACCCAGGCTCTGACTCCAGCTGGCTCCTGAAACTCCACGAGGAAGCCTGGGAAGTTGCTGAGTGACTTCTGAGTCTGCACTTGCCCCCTCCACACAGATGCCTGTCATTGATTCAGAGTGTTACTTTTCTCATGCTGTGACAAGATACCCAACCAGTCCAAGTCAAGAAAGAGCCTTTATTTTGGCTCACAGTGCATTTTTTATTTATTTATTTATTTATTTATTTATTTATTTATTTATTTATTTATTTATTTGCAAGCAGAGAGAAATGGAGAGAAGAGAGACAGTTAGTAAGGATGGGCACACCAGGGTCTCCAGCTGCAGCAAACAAACTCCAGATGCATGTACCACTTGGTGCATCTGGCTTTATGTGGGTCCTGGGGAATCAAACCTGGGTCATTAGGCTTTGCAGGCAAGTGCCTTAACCTCTGAGCCATCTCTCCAGCCCCTCACAGTATATTGTAGTACAGTCCATCATGACAGGAAGGGATGACACCAGGGCATGAAGCAGCTGTTCCCATTATGTCCACAGTCAGGAAGCAGACAGCAATGAATGCCGGTGCCCAGCTCGCTTTCTTCTTTTGATTCAGTTAAGGACCCAGGTCGTTGGAATGGTGCTGTGCACATTTAAGGTGGGTCTTCTCATTTCAACTAATCCAATTAGAAACTCCCTCACAGACACACAGGCTTGGCCAGAGGTTTGTCTCTTTGGTGAGTCTAGATCCTGTCAATTTGACAATATTAACCATCACAGATCCATACCCTGGTGCCCCTCCTTCTGAGCCAAGAGGAATTGTACACTCTTCTTAATTCAGTGGGAGGGACAGAAATCTGACTGCAGGTGCCCTGAATTCTATCTGTCACTGACAAGATTGGTTGAATAAACATTTGTTGTAATCTAGCATGTGCCAGACAGGATGCTTAAAGATGCCCGAGAACAAGAGTGAAACAGCTTCCAAAAGACATCAAAGACAAGCTCTCCTGCAATTCTGCCAAGGGTTGGCCCTGGTAAAGTTTCTGATTATGCTCATGTTTCATAGGGAAACAAATAGATAAATTATACCATATCCACAGAGGAGAGCCCAGCAGTCAAATCAATTGCTACATGCTACAACACGGATAAATCGTAAGGCATGATAAATGTTTAAAAGAAAAAACATTGAAGATAGTCTTGGAAAGCCCATGAGGGAGGTATAAGGAAGAAGGGGAAAACACACAAGTTAACAAAATATCAGATAATTTTATTAGTGTTAGAAATGAGTCTAGTGTCAGAGAATGACCTCACAAGCCAAAGTGTACTGGAAAGGCAAGGTTGACTTCTATAGAAGGATGAATAGCCATGAAGAGTCCAGACAGGCCAGAACACCCAAGAGGAAGTATGCTGGGTGTTTTATCTCCTCCTAGAGCAGGGGTCCTGAGTCCCACTCTGATTACTTGGAGCTTGACCTCATGCTCCCATGCAATTGACTCAAATATAAAAACTGGTGCAGTTTCTAGGAAGAACCTAAAGGAATGGAAACCTGTTTACAAAATGTAGACACGCATCTCTCCTTTCAAGTACTGCTAACTCCTTTGGTCTCAAGGATGACTGACTCGGAAAGGGGGCTTCCCACAGAATAGCACCCTTCCTCCATCACTTTACCCCTTTGACAGAAAACATCGGTGTCTAGCTTTCTCATATTTCTCCTAAAAGTTTTTTGGGGTGAGGGGCTGGGGAGATACCTCAGTAGGTAAAGTGTTTGTCACGCAAACTGAGGACCTGAGTTCAGATCTCAAGCACCCACTTAAGGGCCAGGCATGGTGGTTCAGGCCTGGATTCCCAGCACTGGAGAGGCAGAGCTCACTGAGGCTTAGGGTCTAGCTAGGCTGGAGGAATCAGCGAACTCTGATTTCAGGGACTTCATCCCAATAAAGTAGAAAGAAACTAAAGAAGACACAGCCATCAGCCTCTGGCCTCCACATGCCTGCTCTTTCTCTCTCTCTCTCTCTCTCTCTCTCTCTCTCTCTCTCTCTCTCACACACACACACACACACACACACACACACACACACACACGACTATGCATATACATACACACGTGCTCACATACCACACACATAGGTGCCCTTGTGCAAAGGAAGGAAGGATGGAAGGAAGGAAGGGAGAGAGGAAGGGAAGTGAGGAGGGAAAGAGGGAGGGAGAGAGACTGGGAGAGAGGGAGGGTTTTGGAGTTTCAAGATCAAGACCTGATGGAGCTGTTGCTCTGGGCTCTGGTGGTGCTATTGAGGGCATTGCAGGGAGCATGTCAAAGTTAAATGCTTACCTCATGACGAGGAAGCAAAAGAGGAAGTTGGGGTATCATCATCCTTCCAGGGATCCAAAGGCCTCCTACAAGCTTCCCCCACCCCGCAAAGAGTCCCAAGACCTCCCAGTATCACCGTCCTAGGAGCCAACCCTTTTCTAACACATGAGCTTTGGGAGACATTCAAGATAAAAACCATAGCCGTTCTACGTACCAGGTTGACTGGTGGCTCTTTGGGTATATGTTATACTGTGGTAAGTAATTAGAGCCATATGTAGATGACTAAGATTGTGTCATGAAACACACACATGTAGGCACATGAGAGAGAGAGAGAGAGAGAGAGAGAGAGAGAGAGAGAGAGAGAGAGAACAGGCATTATGTACCTGTGCATATGGAGGCCAGAGACTGATGGCTTGTGTCTTCTTTAGTTGCTGTCTACTTTTTTTTATTGAGACGAAGTCCCTGATCATGGTTAATCCAATTCTGTCCTGAGTATTGAGTGTGTGTGTGTGTGTGTGTGTGTGTGTGTGTGTGTGTGACCACTCAATCATATTCATGTGAGGGGATGTGCAGGGGACAACCTTGGCCTTGGGTGTTGTCTTCATCAACACCTACTTCCTTCGAGACAGGGTCTCTCCTTGGTCTACTCCGTTATTCAGCACTGGGATTACAGCCACGCACTACCGTCCCAGGCATCGTCCATGGGGAAAGGACTCAGATCCTTGAGCCTGAGTGACAAGTACTAGACCCACCAGCTGTCTTCCCAGCCCCTCGCTGGGCATTCTGGGGAAGAAAACACTCATTGTAGAAAGTCTGTTAGAAAAACCAGACTTGACATCATAAAAGCCACAGCCTACAGGCTCCTGGGACTAAACCTCAAGACTCCACCTCACTTCAGGATTCCATAGGAACAGGATCCAAATGACAAGAGACACCACTCAAGGGACAAGCCATAAAATTATAGTCACCGGTTTAAAAAAAAAATCCTAGAAGCCAAAAAGCTACTAGCAAATTGGGTGAATTCATTCATGTTATCCATTTTCTTTACTTCTGAAAGGAAGTTTGGGATACCCTAAGGAACACTTCAGTTCTCAAACTGGTGGAGTCAATAAAGAAATGTTAGATAACTTGTTTCTAAAAGAACAAGAGAGCTACAGGAAAAGATTGGCGTGTTCATAGGTTAATTAGGAAGTCTGTTGGTGCTGTTGAGAGACTTGGCATATTTTAATTTAGATTGACATGCCTCATGATATAGGTATAAACGATGTTTATTCAATAATTGTGAGATGTCACAGAGCCTATGAGAGATGGAGGCCTGGGAAAAGCACACCATCAAATGGAATAGAAAATGTCTTCTGGATTTCCACTGCTGTTTGCAAATCAAAGCTCTGTCTTAGGGAAAGTATTTGGACTGTGAAACGGATGCACCCTTGAAATAAAAGAAAGAACTTGAAAGAGATAGGCTATTAGTCTGATTTGAAAGTAGTTTAAAAGGAATAATCTAACCAGGTTTGGTCTGTGGCTAACATTTTAAATATAGTCACCACGGCTGTGAGGGGAGAGTTGGAAAAGTCATCTCAATTATTTATTATGATATATATTGGACTGAATTCTAATGAATCAGATAAAATGGATACTTTCTTGGCAGGAGCGATGAAGACGTTGCTACCCAGTCACTCCAAAAACATTTCAGAAATAGTTAAATATTTCTATGGAGTTATGTGCTCACCATCTCCCTTGGCCTCCCGGCAGCCCTATAAGCTTGAAGGTTATTCTTAACGCACAATTTCAGATGAGGTCTGTGGAGATTAAGTAACTGGTTAAAGTCTAGCTAGTGAGCAACACATCCTAATATTACAGGGCCTGGGTTGTCTTAGCCCCAAAGCTGTTGTCCACAATTATCAAGTCAGTGTGACGTAAGTAAAATAAAAAGCAGTCATAGAGCCTGTACAATATACAGACTTGCACCTGATTCCTTGTTTTCATGGTGGCCTCTGTCTCAGCAAAGCCTGATGGCTCCACGTCTAAGGTCTCTCTGCTCCATTCTCTTCAGACCAAAGAATGTCCATTCACCTCAGACTCTTGCTTCATTTACCCTAGGAGAAGGGGCAGGAGCAGGGCAGAGAAGATTTCTAACTGCTTAAGAAGACTTTCAATTAGTCCTTCCACTTTGGACCCCACCTGGACCTCAGGAGGTTCCTGGTCACTCTAGTTCCTGAGGCTTGCTGGGGACCAGTCTGGGTTTCTTCCTTGGGCAGCTTTCTTCCATTTGCAAAAGCTGTGACCACCTCCATTGAATGCAGAGCACCCCCCTTGCAGTGTGCCTACTCTCTGGTCCTCTTTATTCTTGTAAATCTACATCTTTTTATTTCATTATGATCCCTTTAACGTGATTTCAGAAGCAGCGGCTATAAATACATTTGCTCAATCCACCATGCTTGACTCTTTTGAAACAAAAAGTTTGTTTATGGACAAGAAAAATGTGTGCCCAAGCTCTTTTGTGGGCAAGAGTTTTATACCAAGTCTGCTTTCAGCAAGCAAAACATTAGTGCCCAAAAGCTCTAATTAGAAACAGGTGAGCTGTGGCCTTACTAAAATGATTTTTGCAGATATGACCATCTACAATTATATACTCCCGTTTCAAACTTAGAGAAAGAAATGAGGAAAAAAAAACATCCCCAGCTATCCTCGATTGCACATGCTTCTGGGAACCATGGCCATCATTTGCAGCAAGAGTTAAGCCATTTTCACAAAGTATAGGTGCTGTTATTTCAGGGCAAGAATATAAAATAGCACAGCCTTCTAAATTGTACCATCTCCAGAGTTCTGGCTACTTTGGACCTTCTAAATTTTGAAACTGTACAATAGAGGGATAATATTTCTCTTGAAAGGAGAATGGGGGCAATTTCTTGCCATTGCCTGTTAACACCAGAGCCAAGTGAACCAATCTGGTTGTCTAGATTGGGTGTCTGTAGCCCAAAAGGGAAAACTTAGCTGATTTCTGACATTAACTGATTTTGAGATTGCTTTGCCTGGCCTTACTGCTGACATGAGTGTATACAATGGGCAAGAAGAGACTTGAGCAGACGATAGCCACAAAGTCTAATCTCCCGACCTTCCCCCTCACATCCACTAGACAGGAAAAGCTATAACAAAAGCAATTTTATGAGATGTCACCTCCATTGCTCACCTCTGTAATAGAAGACCCTCAGAGAACTTTCTCCAGAGCATCTTGTCATGAGACATTCCTTCCTTCATTTGGAATTATAAGGTCTCTACCATTTCAATTCCCAATGAAATTTTATTAAGTTACAATTAAGAACATAAATAGGGGGCTTGACAAGAGGAAGGCCTGAGAGACCACTGGAGTTCCATCCCAGGACCCACATCAACAGCTCAGAATCACGGGAGAATGTGAGAACGCTGCAAGCTCCAGGGTCAGAAAGAGACGAAAGCTCTAACAAGAACAGGCAGAAGAGTGACAGAAAAGACATCTGACAATCCACCCTGGCCACCTGAGCAGAGCACACCCCATCACAGTGCATAGAGGCCATTTGGGCACACACACACACACACACACACACACACACACACACACACACACACACGCATGCACGCACATGCACAAGGAATAGAACAAAAGTAGGGTTTGGGGTGGGGCTATAACTCAGTCAAGCATGAGGCCCTCCCTTTGATCCCCAGAACCCACATCAAAACAACTGGTTGTACTAACACCCACTTGAAATCCTAGGGTTGGGGAGGTGGAGATAGGTTGACCCCCGGGGCTCACCTGCCCATCAGTCTAGCTCCAGGTAAGCTCCAGGCCAAGGAGAAATCCTGTCTCCAAAGAGGTCATGTTCCTGAGAAACAACACCAAATGTTGCATTCTGGCCTCTCCACACACAATTTATATGTGTGCACCCGACCCCCAACGCACACACACATACAGGCACCTACATGCACATGAGCATGAACATAGACATTAAAGTTTAAAATTTTTAAATTATGACTTCAGGGCTGGAGAAATGGCTTAGCAGTTAAGGCGGTTGTTTACAATGCAGAAGGACCTGAGTTCAATTCCTCAGGACCCATGTAAAGCCAGATGCACAAGGTGGTGCATGTGTCTGGAGTTTCTTTGCAGTGGCTGAAAGCCCTAGTGAACCCATTCTCTCTCTCTCTCTCTCTCTCTCTCTCTCTCTCTCTCTCTCTCTCTCTCTCTGACTTTATCTCAAATAAATTTATTTTATTGAATTTTTTTAAATTATGACTCCATCCATGGATTACACCATTCATTAGATCAGAGTTACCCTGATCCAGTCACTTCCCAAAAGCCCATTAGCTATCAACCAACTCTTTGTGGTTTTTTAGGTGGTGGGGAAGGGGGTTGAGGTAGGGTCTCACTCTAGCCCAGGCTCCACCTCACTCTGTAGTCCCAGGCTGGCCCTGAACTCATGGTGATCCTCCTACCTCTACCTCCCAAGTGCTGTGCACCACCACACCTGGCCTCAACCAACTCTTCAGCACATGAGCCTTTTGGAGAAAATTTCATATTGAATCCATAACAGCAGATGGGGGAGGAAGGAGGAAAGGAAGAAGTTCATTAACAAAGAGCCAAGAAACCAGGACCAGTGATAAGTGGCCATTAGTATATTGCTTTTTTATTGCTGTCTAACAAGCCACCACAAACCCAGTGGCTTCAAATACCACACCCTGGTTTTTT
>PVHP010008547.1:0-53018 GCA_004024765.1 Zapus hudsonius | reverse complement strand
GCCTACGGTCGGTTGGTAGGGTTAGATGGGCCCCAGCTCTCTCGCTGCATCCTGAAAAATACAAACACAATCTCCATCGGAGAGTGAGATCAGTGTAGGTTAACAAATATACACAATTCTGGATTACCTAGATTCTATTTTTAGTAGCCTCCCTGTCACTCGCTCCCATAGTGCATCTTGTTTTGGGAGCCCAAGAGTACGAGATCCGGTGCCTATCGCCCTGAATCCCTAGTTCCAGACAAGGGGTCCCCCTCACTAAGTGGAAAATTGGTCGAATTTGAAAGCTGTTGATTGTCTCCCCCAGGCCCAGGCTCCTCCATTACACAAGAGCTCCTTTGTTGGTTCACTGTTCCCTCCCAGTAGGAGGTGTGGTCAGCCTACTCATGGCTGCAGATTATGTTTCGTGTCAGTGGTCTCTGTTTGCTCCAGCTGTCGTTGATCAGTTCCCCTGGCAGCCTGTGCAGTGCCTTCCAGCACTACATTTACTGCCTTCTGGGGGCTGGATACCATTCCGGATGTTGAAGGGTTTCTCAATGCTGATCGATGCAGTCTAAGAAACAAGTACTTCTGTTCTCAGTTGTGCCTCGACTTGCTTCAGGAACTAGCAGCTCTTTAAATCCCTTCTGTGTCCTTGGAGCACTTCCTGAGGACTGCCAATCTAGACTCAGCAGCCTCCAAATGGGATTGATTAACCACCCTGGCATGGGCCTCATACTCAGTACTCGATGCTGGATTGCTGTCATTAGTGTCTCCTTGAAAGACTGCCACAGCAGAGTTAGACATTGCCAGAACAGATTTAGGAAGCTGAGTATAGTGTCCCATCCCTATAATCCTAGCACTCAGGAGGTAGAGGCAGGAGGATCAGGAGTTCAAGGCCAGTCTAGGTTATATAGAAATACCAATTTAGGCTATATGAGATCCTGTGTCAGGAAAAGAAAAATAGAGGTCCTGGTGTATGTCTTCTTTGTGTTGTCATGGCACATGTGCCCTGCATATTAGGCAGGCAGAGAACTGTATTAAAATGCTCTGGCAGCCTGAAGAATGTCTGAATCTCTCTGCATTTGCAGGAAGACCCAGTGTGGCTCTCTTCAGTCCAGGGTGTGAGGAGTCACTGTAGGGATTGAAATTCATGAGGTCACTAAGCATTGCCTAGAGAGATTAGGATTTGCAAGGGAATTTGAAGCTAGATCCAGGATGAAGTTTTACAGCAGCCCTTCTCTGGTTGTGTGGGGCAGTGACAGCATGTCAGCTTCGCCTCTGCTGTTTTCCATTTGGACCAGCTGCACCTTTGTGTATTGAGCCTTTGAGGACAGTCTGTTAGCCCTAGTAGTGGATGCTTAGGATCATGTGGTTTCCTTCCACTGAAGCATTTTTCTAAGAAAAAACAATTTAGAGTGGGATGCTGGTTTAGTTGAAATCCCTGGAGCTGGGTGCATTTCTTCTGACTCCATCTGCCAGCTGGAACGGCCAACTGGCCTGGAAAGTGGAAGATCTTGTGCTGTGTGACACAGGGAGGGCAGGGGGGCCTGTATCTTCTTAGGACAGTCTGGGGCCATGTGGATGAGAGGTGGATGCTACAGCTGGCAGCCCTGCTGAGGAGGGAATGGACTGGATGCCCAGAGCTTTAGGCGAGATGCTGAGGGTGCCCAGGGTCTGAGGTGGCAGATCCAGGATGTTGGGACATCAGATGCCATCTCTTCTATTTTCCTTTCAGACTCCCAAGACAGCTGGGCTGCGACCAATGGAAAAAAAGGACATTCCAGTAGTGCACCAGCTGCTCACTAGGTACTTGAAGCAGTTTCACCTCACACCAGTCATGAGCCAGGAGGAGGTAGAACACTGGTTCTACCCCCAGGAGAACATCATTGACACTTTCGTGGTGGAGGTGAGTCACGCAGTGATTCTAAGAGAAGCAGCCAGGTTCCCAGGGACCTGGTATTGCCACTCTGGGCTTCCTGTGTGGTCCTTCAAAAGATAAGAAATTGTAGCTTATATTGAAAGATATCCTTGGGTCCCGTGTCCCTGGATGATACAGGATAGTCAAGTGAGCCTCCGCTTCCCTGCTTGTCCCAACACAGTGTGCTGTGCAGGCGCCAGAGCCACTATCTGAGGTGTCAACCGCTAGAAGGCATCCCTGGCAGCACTCAG
The DNA here is from genome assembly GCA_004024765.1 of Zapus hudsonius. NCBI lineage: Eukaryota > Metazoa > Chordata > Mammalia > Rodentia > Dipodidae > Zapus > Zapus hudsonius. Next base: position 50,870 of record PVHP010008547.1, on the reverse strand, counting down.
CAAGGAAGGGGCCAGTAGTTCAGCCCGCGGTCCCAGCTGGTTCTGTCCTCAGGTGCCCTCAGCCATTGTATTTTCTCCCTCCATATCACATTCCAGTTTCCACTCATTTGGTTGGAGGGGCACAGGCTGCCTGAAAGGGGAGAGGGTGGACAAGGGAGGGTGTGAGCAATGTTCCAGGGCTGTGGTGTTACTATGCAGATGTAACACTGCTTTCTTATTGTCTTCCTTTTAGAGTGCAAATGGTGAGGTGACAGATTTCCTGAGCTTTTATACACTTCCCTCCACTATCATGAATCATCCAACCCACAAGAGTCTAAAGGCTGCTTACTCTTTCTACAATGTCCACACCCAGACCCCTCTTCTAGACCTCATGAGCGACGCCCTTGTTCTGGCCAAAATGGTGAGGAGCAGGCTAGAGGGTCTCGGGAGATCTGGGAGAAGGGCAGTAGAGGAGTGGTAAGCACAGCTCAGGAGCTCACTCCAGTGGTCCCCAAGGCTTCGAGCCTCCTCACTCTCCTGCTGTCCCAACAGTTTTCAGGCCCAGTCTTCAGACTAGGGAAGGGGCCAGGAGTATCCAAAGGGGAGGTACTGAATCCTGAGGAGAGCCTGACTAGGCAGCTGGCCCCAGGATTGGCATTCTTTTGGCTATCCCAGCGTGGGTGAGTGGTTATATTCGAGTGGCGTGCTGGCTATCGCGGATGGTAGGTGGTCGGTCAGTCAGCCTGCTCACTCTCTGGAGCCCTCCTTCACCTAGCCCAACCCTTGTGGAAAGGCTAGGCCTTACTGTATGGGAGCATCAGATCAGCTTGGTGACATTTGGGGAGTATCCTTGTCGTGAGCTGGTTTCTCAGAGGAATGGACTGTAGTCGTGATCTTTATAGAGGACTGTGGAAATTCCTAGATTGTTTCAGGCAAGCAGAACAGGATAGGTAGCAGGAGCACTGGCCTGTCCACCAAAAACAGGGTGGGTCCATTCACAGGGACACTGAGGGGAGAGAGGCACGGGTGAGGGTAGTATGTGAAGTGTCTTCAGAAGTACATTTGCAAAGCTGGGGCTAATTAGTACCTAATGAGGAAGCCACTGAACTTCTGAAGGATCCTTGCTCTGGCACCTATAGGACAGCATACAGGAAGGCCGTCCAGTTCTCACCTGTTCTTGTTTCTCCTGCTGCCCTGCAGAAAGGGTTCGATGTGTTCAATGCACTGGATCTCATGGAGAACAAAACGTTCCTGGAGAAGCTCAAGTTTGGCATAGGGGATGGCAACTTGCAGTATTACCTGTACAATTGGAGGTGCCCTAGCATGGGGGCCGAGAAGGTATGTGTGGCACAGCCTGAGGCTGACATGCTCAGGGAACTAGTTGTCTCCAACTAGGTCTGGGATGTGACGTTAGTCAGGGTCCTTAGCAGGACCCAATGGTCAGACCACCAAATGGTCAGATCAGCAGATCAGTTCCCTTATTGGGAACAGGTGAGATGGCACAGGACCAGGCCTTAGAGTCCCAAAGAATAGGAAGGTGGTCTCTAGCTTCTCTCTTTTTCTTTTTTTTTAAAAAATATTTTATTTATTCATTTTTAAGCAGAGAGAGAGAGAGAGAGAGAGAGAGAGAGAGAGAGAGAGAGAGCGAGAGAGCGAGCGCACCAGGGCCACCACCTTGTGGGTCTGGCTTATATGGGACCTGGGGAATGGAACCCGGGGCCTTAGACACTGGAAGCAAGTGCCTTAACCGCTGAGCCATCTCTCCAGCCCCCCCCCCTTTTTTTTTTCTTCGAGGTAGGGTCTCGCTCTAGCCCAGGCTGACCTGGAATTCACTATGTAGCCTCAGGGTGACCTTGAACTCATGATGATCCTCCTACGTCTGCCTCCCGAGTGCTGAGATTAAAGGCATGTACCACCATGCCCTGCTCTAGCTTCTCTACTTGCCAGCTGAGCCACCCATCTGGCTCGGACAGGTATTCCATACTGACGTGTTGGTTTTGGTGGTGCCGGCACTGGGAATGAACCCAAGGCCTCCCACATGCTAGGCAAGTGCTCACCACTGAAGTTACATCTCTAGTCCTTTTTCAATTTTGTTTGTGACAGGTTCTTAGTGCGTTGACAAGGTTGGCTATAAACTCAGTCTGTAGCCCAGGCAGGCTTTGAACTTCAGATGTTTCTGCCTCTACCTCCTCCTGAGTAGCTGTGGCTTAGCACTGGCTGAGCTGGAGACAGGTCTTTGGCCCAGCAGTCCTAAGGAAGCTGCCACTGCTGTCTTTGAAGGAGCTCATAGAAGTGTAAGCCAGGCACAGAGGTCGGCCAAAGCCCAGGTTCAGCAGGAGCTCTCTCTCTCTCTCTCATAGACCAAAGTCATTGTTCCAAGAGTTCAGGACTAGGGAGGCAGGAAAGTCGTGGACATTGACAACTCAATGTAGCCTCTCCCCGTTGGCTCTCCTAGGTTGGGCTGGTGTTACAGTAACAAGTTGCCAGTGAGATTCTGGATAAAGCCACTGAGAATTCAAACCAGGAAATGGAACCCCACCACTTGTTGGTCCAACTTTCACAAATGTGGGAATCCCTGACAAAGAGAACAGAACTGAACCGGCTTTACCAAACCGCCAACGAACTTGACAATTGTATTGCAATGGCATTGGCTGTGTGACGTCACCTCTGGCCGTGTCTCTGGTCTCCGTGTTTTCAATTAATCACATCCTCGTGCAGCCGTGATCAAGGGAATGTAACTGCTGAAAACTAGCTCGTGATTGGCGTATTATGGAGTTAACGGGTGAATAATAAAAGTATATATATTATATATATATATACATATATATATAAATATTTTAAATATCTTTCATGTTCCAAATGTACAAGGATGTTTGGTCTCTAATGAAAAACTGAACCCAGTCATTCCTCAGAATTAGAATGCAAGGATGGTGGCAGGCAGACATGTATTGGCACAGTTCATTGTTTCGTTCTGAAGCAGGCATTGGCTTTTCTCAGGGGAGCAGGAGAAAGTGGATATGGGGCACCTCATCCAGTTTCCCTTTAGCTCTGAGCCGGGAGGAGAGGCAGAGAGAATGCCTGCCAGCTCGGGACTCGGGAGAGGGCTCAGATCTCCAGATGGCAGGCGAAGCTCCTGGACGAGGCTGGCTCTCGGCAGCAGCCGAGCACTACTGATTCTAAGACTAAGCGCTGGGGACAATCGTGGAAGCAGATTTTATTAATCAAGCCCCCCTTCCATCTCCTAGGCCTTCTCCCATGAGAAAAGTAGCCTGCCCAGTGATTTTAAAAGGCTTTTGAGTTAGCTGTTGCCAACCTTACAGGTAGAATGTGTCCCCTGTGAGATTTTGCCTTTCCACTGCCTGGGATGACTGGCAGTTTGAAGGGGACTTTGGACCTCCTTGTAGCATCTGGGACTTTGGGGAGACTACATCAGTGCAAGCCCTGCTAAACTTAGAAAGAGCTGAGAGTCAGCACCCTTGGGTGTCTGGACAGGCATAGTGTGGGCCAGATCCCTGGCCTTTGGCCTCTGCCTCTGCTTGTGCCTTTAGCCATCAGCCATCTCTTGCTCCTCTGTCTCCTTGCCAGGATGTGCAGCAAGAAATGGTAACCAGAGGTAGGCAGATCTGAACTCGGCAGCATGCTGTTGTCTGAGTCTTATTTCACTGATGCTGATTTGTGCATTTTTGTGGTGGTAGTGATGGTTATTGGCTGCCAGTTTTTTCAAAAGTACACAAGCCTCTGGTCACATGGCTACTCATGTGGGCATTCTTCAGTGCTGCTCCGCCAAGTGGCCTGGAGGATTGGGTCGTGAATTGTCAGCAAGCCCATACAACTTCTTCGTAACTTACTCAAAGCCTCAGGTGGACAGCATGATAGGTGGTAGGGGGTTTCGTTGGTGTTTGGCCTCTTGGTTTCATTAGGGAAAAGAAACCTTAGCCTGGAGCCAGGCCCAGCCTAGCCCCATGAGCGGAAGCAGCTCTACAGGTGAGCAGACACTTGATTCAGTCTGTAGGTTCAGATGTGTTTGCTGGAAGCTACTTTCTGCAGTCTCCAAAGCAAAAGGAAAGTGTGTGCTTGAGACAGGACTGGGCCACTGTGAGGACGATGCCTACTCTGCAGACTGCTGCTGGAGGAGCAGCTTGACTCTCACCAGAGGGCTCTAGGGACCTCCTTTCCCCCAGTGTCCTGTGCTGCAAATTACAAGCATCAACAAAAGTGGCTGACTTGTGACTCCAAGATACCCAGACCAAAGAAGCTGCTGTTCTTGGCAAGATGTGCACGAGTTCGCAGAGGAAGATCAGAGGCTCCCTTCACAGCCTCATGGTCATCAGGCACAGTGCCCCAGGGCCAATGTGGGCTCATCTGCCAGATCTCAAAGAAGCCTTTCTTACCTAGAGCCGAACCTGGAAGGTGGAAAAGCTCCCTGCCATAGTCTTCATCGGCTCTGGGCCAGATCTCAACTCAAATTGCTGCTGAGACTTGGGATATGCAAATCTCCAGAGTGAGCTTTGATTTAATTGATCCTCATCTTGGAATGGAGCAGTGAGCCCAGGTGACTAATCTGGAAGAAACAGGTCTCTGGAAAGGTCCTGTGGCCTGCTCCTCCAATTCCGCTGTTTCCTCATGGCAGGGCCTTGCCCGGGTCTGCAGGAGTTGCCTCAGAGGCTGCTTTTAGTCTTGTTTTTATTCAGAATGTCCCTGTGCTATTCACTGACCCCTTCTATGATTTGTGGCCAAAGAGCACCATCCCAGAGTCCTTGCAGAATCACACCATGGCTGGCTTGAACAAAGCAGGAACAGACCCTGAGGCCTCTAAACTAATCCACACAAGGCCTGGTCCCCACCCTCTGTCACCCAGTCTTCTGGCTGCCGGTTTCTGAAGTTGACCTGTACAACCTGCCTTTGGATTGACTCTTTGACCATGGACTATAGGGAGAGAGCTTGGTAGAAACGCTTAACTCTGGATTGAGGCTTACCTATGTGGGGCTCATTTTCCCCACATGTGCCTATGTGTCTAGACATGTGTCTGAAGATACGCATGTCTGAAGGCTGACTCTTACCAAGCTACTCTAACACTCATTTTTTTTTTTTATGAAAAATTTCAGGCTTTGCCTGCAACTTCCTTTTAACTGCGATTTGCCCTCCCATAACTTGCTGGCTCTCTGAATGCCAGAGGCAGGTGTCCCTGTGCTCTTGAGTTCTTTCTTCAAAGATGACCAGCATTAAACCAACCAGAGGACCCAAAGGCCTTGAACAGTTTCATCGCGCTGTCTACAGTTTAGGAGAGGGTCTCTGGTCAGGGAAAGGGGCAGGAGTTTCTTGTGGCCTGGTCTGCCTGACCCAGAACCAGAGGATTGATAGGCCTCAGCTTTGCTCTGCTGCAGGCGGCAGGCCTGTAGACAGGCCACACCTGTGGAGTCTGTTTAGGACAATTTTATTCAATGAAACTGACAGGCAGGTGCTGCATCTGGGGATGGGGGAGGGGAAGCTTCACCTTTTTGTCTTGGCTTTTCTTTGGGCTGTAGTGGGGGCATTCATTGCCAGGGTGGGGGAAGAAATACCAAATGCATTGTTCACTCATACATCTCACTTGTTTCTAATAAAGGAAGCAGCTGAACAGACTGGTCTCTCTCCTGGTGTTCCTCTGGCCAGCAGGTAGCAACAGAATAAAATGTGGGTGGCCTGGCTAGGCTAGAGCAAAGGTGGTAAGAAAGGACCCAGGACCCAGCAGTAGGCAGCTTAAAAAAAAACTTCCTTTAACAAGGTTCCTCACCAAGGCACGCTTGGCTTTCTCTCCAATCTTTCCCACCTACTAGCTGACCCAGGCTACCCCATGGAAGAAGAGCAGCCAGGTTTGGACAGCACTGATTGGTTACCTGGTTAGAGGAACCATAGTGACTCCTGCTGAGCACAGAACAACCCGCAGGATAGGTCAGTAGTGGCGATTCCCTTTGTCTAGATACCACTTCTCCCCTACCAAGCCACTGGGCTGAGGTTGGTAAGCTACTGGGGCATTTTAAAACCCAGGACCACTGAGCTATATGTTAAGCCCTTGTCTGTCTTTTCTTCCTTTCTTTCTCTCTTTCCCTCCCTCCCCCCTCTCTCTTCCTTTCTTGGCTTGTTTTCCTTAGGTAGCATCTCCCTCTAGCCCAGGCTGACCTGGCACTCACTGTGTAGTCCCAGGCAAGATTCCAAATCACAGCAATCCTCTTGCCTCCCAAGTGCTGAGATTAAAGGTGTGTGCCTGGTTTTGTTTTGTTTATTTTATTTTGTTTTTTTGAGGTAGGGTCTCCCCTAGCTCAGGCTGACCTGGAATTCACTATGCAGTCTCAGGGTGGCCTTGAACTCATGGTGATCTTCCTACCTCTACCCAAGTATTGTGATTAAAGATATGTGCTGCCCCGCCCAGCTTGTTTTATTTTTTTATTTCAACACATTTTCATTAGGTTTCCCAGACTAGTGATCCTCCTGCTTTAGCCTTCCTAGTAGCTAGGATAACAGGCCTGTACCACTGGGCCCAGCTTAAGAGTGCTTTGTAGCATGGCTGATTGCCAGGCCCCAGTACCTGTATTTACATGTCCTGTTGTTCTCATCCTTTGGAATTTAGCCATCTCTAGACCCCATGGTCCTTTCCAGTCCCCACTGGCTAGTACATCTGAGTAATAGCCTGATTCCTCCTAAGCCCTTGTCTTATGTTCCAGCCACTTTCCCTGACAAGTCACTCTTTTCTGAAGGCTAAAGCCTTCATTTCTGCCCTTAGCTTTAGCCTGGAGAACACAGACCTGGGGTGGCCTCCCACACAGGGACCTCCAAACATAATGCTAGTTTTTCCCACCTCCCATATTCACTTCCTGTCACCTTCCTAGCCCTTTTAATGCTATTCCCAGACACAGGCTCACCCTAGCCATTCACCTTTCCTCCTGCTCCACCAAACCTGAGGATCTGGGTGGGGTCTCAACCCTGGTCCTGGTACATACCCAATGGCCTGACAAGATCAGGCCCTGAGGAGACTGGAAGGCAAAAATTGCCCTTCACATATTAAAACTGGGATTGACATGTTTGTATCCCACACTGGGGTTGTAGTTTACCTGTCCAAACTATCCCTTCTAGGCTCCTTCATCCTTAGATACATGAATCCTTCAGAAGCAACCGCCACTCCCTAGGAACAGCAAGGACAAGCCAGCACTTCCTTCCTTAGGTCATGGGATTATAGGAAGGTGGAGGCTGCCCCAGCCTCAGGCTTGATTCCTATGAGGCATGGGGCCAATGCAAGGCCTAAGCCAGGCACTCTGTGAGAACAGCCTTGAAGTTCTGCCCTTGTCCTGTGCTGATACGGCTGCCTGGTAGGGTCAAATACCACAGCTCAAGTTCGTCCCATAAGGGCCCCTCTCTAACAGCTTTGGGCCAGGCTTTTCTCAGATCCTGTCACCTGATGTCTCTCACACTCTTCCCATGTTGTCACAGTGGCAACCCAGAGCAGCCGATGCTTTCCAGGCCTCTCTCTGCAAGGTTGGTTGGCAGGCACAAGAGCCCCTTGTCCTTGGGATGTGCCCTACTGAATGGACAAGGGCCTTGAGCCCAGCTGAGCCTAGGAAGTAGGGATCCCTTGGGGTCCTGTCCCCTCCCCATTTAAGGTCACTTTGTTGTGTGTAGCACGAGGAGGAGACCTTATGAATTGTTGACTTCAGTCTTGTGATACTGATAGCAACTTTGAGCCAGGAGCAGCAGTTAGGGCTATTTTGAGCTGTGGCTCAACAGCCACCCCTGGCTGTCTTGGACAAATCCAAGCCCCACTGTGGGAAGAAGCCCACGAGGCCCTGTCCACAGTCCCGGGGAATAAAGTGGTAAAGTAAGCTTTTTTTTTTTTTATTTTTGAAAAATAAACTCTTCTGTACTTTCCAGGGTTCTACTATGACACAAGTTACAAACCTGCCAGCTTTCCACAGAGCTCCACCTCGTCACTCCTTTGTTGAGACAGGAAAGGGAAGGGAGCTCAGGTTCAAGAGCAAGAGAAGAGGCCAGGAAAGCCAGGGTCTTAAGGGCTTGCTAATGCTCTGGATGGAGTGTGGGTGCTGTGCCCCTTTGAGGGAAGGAGGCTGGGAGACCCCACTAGGGGGCGGAGGGACAGGTATCCTGCTCCCTAAGTCTGGCACACCACCACGAGGGGTTAGGTTGAAGACCAGGGGAGCTGAAGCCACCCTAAGACCTCAGGGTTGGATCCCACTGAAGTCCACGAGCAGTTCAATGGGACAGATCACGGACATGTCCTTTAGGGAAGGGCTGAGCAGTCCTCAGTACTAGGGGCACAAGGGCTGGTACTCTCAGGGTCCTTTGCTCCAGAGAGGGCTCTGTGGTGATGCAGACTGGCACCCACTGAACCCAAGGGAGTCCGCTCCTCAAGAGTGCTGGATTCGGATGTGGACGAAGAGTGTGGCTGGGGACAGCGAGGCTCCGTCCTTGGAAAGCAGGTGGATGTGGCGGTACCCTTTGGAGAGGACAGCAAGGAGTCAGGGCCTGAGAGGCTGGGATCCCCATTCCATGGTTCCCTCCCCACCCACCACCAACCTTGCTTCAGGCTGTTGAGAGGCAGTGTAAACTGGCCCACAAAGTCATTAGGAGAAGTGGTATCATAATCTTCTACCACAAACCGGACCAGCACCAGTTCTGGGGCCCGCAGCTGGAACTGCAGGGTCTGCCCCCAGTGGGGGTTGAAACCTAGGGCACAGGTGTGGCAGTCAGGGTTCACTGGCCCCCAGATCCTGCCTTGCCCTGCCCTTCCTTTCTGCTGCAGTCCACCCACCATTATTGAGCACATAGTCAGTCTCCTTTCGAACACAGTCTGCAGGCACCCCGTGGATCTCTATGCGCACCAGGGGGTCCACAATGGAACTGGGCTTCTCAGCGTTCAGCTTGGGCAGCTGTTGGGCCGTTAGCACCTAGGGGACAGAGGGAAACTTCCACCAGGTCCTCACTGGGGCCCATGCCCACCTCTGCCCCTCTTGCCAGGGCAGTAAACCCCTACCCCTCACACAGAGTCCTGCACACACACAGACATTCAGGCTGGCCTCACACCAGGCCTGTCCCTGGGCTCCCTTCCTTCCTTGCCCTCACTGGCATCTCTCCATAAGTAGCCCTGACCTGAGACTGGGGCTACTGACCTGGACTGTTAGAGTAGTTCTGGGAGGTCCAGGGCACTCGGGGTCAAAGGTTGTGTCAGGCTGTCGCAGGCAGGCAGGTTTCAGGATGTATCCACATTGCCCATTGATGAGGAAGCGTCCTGAATTGAGATCCATCTCATAGCCTGGTGTCTGAAAGTTCAGGGCAACTGTGGAGCGGACAGCAGGGTTAACAGGAGATACTGGCTCTCTCCTCACTGCTGAGGCTCAGGGTGGCCAGGCTGGACAGAGGACATGGCTTTTCTCCAGGAGACCCAGCATCTTACCATCTGGTTAGCACTGCCCTGTCCTAACCAGGACTTCTGGAGAAGGGACCATGGCAACCAGGGATGGACCTTCTCCCTGCACTCCTTCAGGGGGAATTAGCTTAAGTGGGAGGTGCTAGCAAAGCCCTTACCCTCAAAACTAGGCCTCTACCTCCCATGTGCTGAGTTATAAACATGTGCCATTGCACCCCACATAAAAATAAAACTTTCAGGGCCGGAGAGATGGCTCAGCGGTTAAGGCACTTGCCTCCAGTGCCTCAGGCCCCGGGTTCAATTCCCCAGGACCCACATAAGCCAGACCCACAAGGTGGTGGCCCTGGTGCAGTCTCTCTCTCTCTCTCTCTCTCTCTCTCTCTCTCTCTGTGTGTGTGTGTGTGAATAAATAAAACATTTAAAAAAATAAAAAATAAAATAAAACTTTCATACTGTTGAGAGCAGAGGACTGAGGAGATGTGTTTGATTTTAATCCTGATAACTAGAGTTAAATTTCCTAGTACCCACAGAATATACAGAAAGTGGCATATGCATCTGGTGGTCATTTGCAGTGGCAAGAAACCCTGGCATTCCTACATATCCCCCCCCACACACATGCAAATATTCTTTAAAAAGAACAAATGAGCTGATTTGGTTTTCCACCTACATTTCTGACAGCCTTTTAAACACTGTCCTAAAGGCAAGGCCTCACTGCTGAGGTCATCACTTGCAGAGGCCACCCAACCTCTTGAACCTTACTTACCCAGCTGACAGCCAGAGTTCCACATCTCCTGGGGGCTGTAGTTGGCAGAGTTCATCCGCAGCCCCAGCGGGTACACTCGGGTCAGCTGGTGAGCATTGTGCCTGACAAAACTGTTTCCTAGGGTAGAGTTGGGCCAGGACTTGTGATAAGCCCCAGCAGTATCTTTCCCAGTGCCAGGACCTGCTGCCTCCCACCCCCAGTCCTAGCTCCTCAATCTCTTCCCACCTAGGGTAAGGGGGAACTCACTGAGGAGGCCAGGGAGGGGCAGGGACACCTGTAGCCACACAGCCTGGTGCCCACATTCTTGGCTCCCCACACTCAACACCTGACCTCAGGCTGACATTCCATGCCACTCATCCTGCCCACACTCCCATTCATACCAAGGGTTCCTGGAACCTTTGCCATGGTCATGCCTCCAGGCCTTCCTACAACCTGTTCCTCCTGTCTGGAGTCCCTTCCCCTTCTTCCCCTTGCTTCCTTCTTCCCCTACAGTGACGTGTCTTCTCATGCACAGTCTCTCCCGGAAGCTGTTCCATCTGTGTCTGGTGAGCCTCTCAACCTGTGGCTCTCTGCCTGGAGCTGGGCCCTCATTCCCTGAGAAGAATTCCTGCCTGGCATTATGCCTTCTCATGCTCAGAACCCACCCTGGTCCTAGGGAGCCTGCAGGGTCCCACCACTCTCCTGACCCCACATGCCCACTGTCTGGCTCCTACCTGCCTCCCGGATGAACTTTCTGGCCCTTCGCTCGCTGAGGGAGCTGACCTGGCAGGGCTGGGGGGCACTAGGTCTGGGATGCAGGGTCCGTAGGCGGGTGGCACAGCAGTACACAGCCAGGGCTGACAGCTCCGGAGAGATCTGCTTGGCCTGGGAGACCAGCCTCCATTGAGCCCCTGGCTCAATCCCTCTCATCCCGCCTCCCTTCCCTCCCCTTCCCCTATCACAGCAGGAGGACCCAGGTCCTACCCAGTCGGCTGGCCCAGCTGGCATACTCACTCGCCGCCTCTGCTCTGCTGCCTCCAAATCTGCCTCCTCTTCCTCCTCCTCATCTTCCTCCTCCCTGTCCGATAAGATGCGGCCATCCTCATTCCGAGCAGCTGGCAGCTTCTTCCCCTTAACCAGGACTCTGCCCTTCAGCTGCTGTAGAGTCCAATACAGACAACTGAAGTCCCTAAGGCAATACAGATGGCTGGGAAGGGAGGTCTAGGTGGAAGAGAGGCCATGGGACATAGGACAGGCCCGCATCATACAAAGCCTTGAACGTCTATCAGGTAAGAGGGTTGGCCGGGTCTGGTCAGGAATGGAGAACCAAAGGGACAGGTGGGTGGCAGATTTCAGATGAATGAAGGAGCAGGGAAAGGTCAAGGCAGAAAGAAGTGAGCAATCTTGAACCAGAAGGGTGGCCATGAGCAGGGCTAGGGGGTGGACCCGATAGACCCTCTCAGGCTGGGGGTCTAGGAATGTCACCTCTGGAGATGGCAGCTCTTCACGGTTCTGGAAGTCTAGTGCCTGTGTCACCAGCATGTCTCCCAGGATGGTTCGCAGGTGGTGGGCCATGACAGCCTGCTGTTCCAGCCCACAGTGATTCTCAAGGGACAGGATGACAGGGTATGGGGACAACTGTCAGGAAAACGGGCAATAGCTCAGAGCCACACTCTCTACCAATCTCTCCCCTGTGTGGTGCCCAAACCTTTCAGGATAGGCTGGCAAAGACAGCTCTGGAAACCCACTTGGGATACCAAATCTATAAGACATGGGCATGCTGGGACAAATATGTGAGTGGAGGGCCAGAGGTCAGATCTGGGGTCTCAGGGAAGCAGAGGATTGCCTGAAGGCTCAAGTCAGCTATAGGAAAGGGTTTCATGTATAAGTACTCTGTAAGGGTTAATGACATAGACTGTCAGTGGTGTTAAAAAACATACCCCATCATTAGTGAGGTTGTACCTTGACAGAATTGTAATGCTTATGTAGATGCCACTGCTGAGTCTTGGGGGGGGGGGTTGTTTGTTTGTTTTTGTTTTGTTTTGAGGCAGGATCTCATTCTAGCTCAGGCTGGCCTCAAATACCCAGCAATCCTCCTAACTCAGTCTCCCAAGTGCTGGAATTATAGGCATGAGCCACCATCCCTGGCCTAAGCTTACTCTTTGGAAGTCATGATTAAGGTATCCTTTAGTTTCCAAGGTTTTGTTCTGGAAATTTGGTGGTGTTGGTACATTTGTTTAGCCATGAGGGTGGGGAATAAACACCCTACTCAGCTTTATCTTACCTCCTTAGCCAGTTGTCCTCACAGCGCTTGATGAAGGACTGGGGCTCTGGGTAGTTTTCATTTGGATAAACTAAGGCCAGCCAGCATGTGGGAGGGGCAAGGGGGTCACTGGGAAGGGAATGAGGTCCCAGGTGCTCACCTTGAAGGCATGGTCACGTACAGCTTGGATCACATCTCGGAAGAGGATCTTGGTGGTGAATGTGTGGCCATGGTAGATGACGGGCTCCCCTCCTGGCCCCTCCCAACAGTCCAGCTCCACACAACGGCATCCCTGGGCAAAAGCCCTATGATGGACAGGTAGATGGATAGGCAAGGTGTTGTGGGGCTACCACAGAGCAGGACAGGCCCAGGAAGCCCAGAGTAAGAGTAGAGCCTCATATCCTTTTCCCAGCTGGGCTCCCAGGTGTGCCCCCCTACCATCACCATTGTACCTAATGTAGGCCTCAGTGCTGCTGAGCCCCCCAATCTGAGAGTCAGTCAGGTAGGTGTTGTGAGAGGAAGAGATGAAGTAGTGGGCGAGGGGCTGGCCCATGTCCTGGAACACACACATGTGGGCTGGGTCCAGGGCAGCCCCCTCAGGCGACAGCAGGTACATCATGAAGCCATCCAGTGTCATCAGCTCATGGTGCTTGGCTACAGAGAAGGGGAGAGTGTCAGACCACAGGAGGCTCCCATATCCAGGCTCAAATTTTCCCCATGGCTCACTTAATAATATCTATGCTATTGACTGACTATATATGACGTGCCATTTAATCGTCAACTAAATCCTGTGAGGCAGACACATGGCAATGCCATTTTTGTTTTTTTTTTTTTAATCTGGGGATGGGGGGCTTTGAGGTAGGGTCTCACTCTAGCCCAGGCTGACCTGGAATTCACTATGTAGTCTCAGGGTGGTCTCAAACTTACAGCCATCCTCTGACTTCTGCCTCCTGAGTGCTGGGATTAAAGGCATGAGCCACAACGTTGGGCTTGTTTGTTTTTGAGGTAGGGTCTCCCTCTAGCCCAGGTGAACCTGGAACTCACTCTGTGGTCGGAAGCTAGCCTTGAACTCATGATGATCTTCCTACCTCTGCCTCCCCAGGGCTAGGATTAAAGGTGTGTGCCTGCCACCACGCCAGGCTCACACTGCTGGAGGAGGGGAGGAACCTGCCTTAGATGGTGCCCTCAGCCAGTGTTGGCAGAACTTTCCTGGCTGGGAACCTAGAGCTTCCAGAGGCAAGGACTGACCTGTGCTGACCAGCCCCGTCTCCCCAGACACACCTGTTTCATTGAGCTCATAAGCCTGGATGAGCTTCTGGGCATGAGCCAGAGTGGCACCATCCTCTCCCTGGTCCTCCAGGAACTCCAGTAGCTCAGAGGCGCTCAGCACTTGGTCCTCACCAGAGTACCTGTAGAAGATCTCCTCCAGCTCTGGGCGTTTCAGTAGCCGTCTCAGGAATTCTTCAATCTCAGCCCCCTCTAGCCGCTCGTTGTTGGAATGGTCACACTCCTGGGGAGCAGAAGAGGGGCTCTGTGATGGTTAGGTTTGTTGTCAACTTGATCTTTGTAATAATCTTGGGTGGGTTTTTGATGCTGTTCACAGTAAGGCAGCCCTCTCAGTAGGGGGCAGGATGTAAGGGAAACTCAGGGAAGCTAAAACAGATATCCCTTCCTAGGAGAGCAGTACAGGAAGGAAATTCCAGAGACTCAGGAAGCCAACAAGTCTGGGATAGACTGCAAGACCCACCCCAAGGCTGTATAAAGAGGAAAGAACTCTCTGTCTCTCTTAGCCTTCCTGCCTGCCTGGCTGCTGGTACTTGTCCTGCAGGCATTAGGATGAGGCTTCCTCAGCCTCCCAGCCTGGACTGAAGACCAGAGGCTCCCCAGGAGGCCTTCAGTGCTGAGTTGGAACTGCTGAGGCATCCAGCCACGTGGGCTCAGCAGCTACAGGTTCTTCATTCTTGGGCTTGCAGATTGCAATTGTGGGACTGCTGTGAACTAATTCAATACTCCCCTCCCCCTTTTTAACTACATTCTGTTGGTTCTGTTCCTCTAGAGAACCATAATACAGGCTAAGAGGATAAGATGCCCTCAGGAACTTGGCTTCACTGGTATACCCCATGATCCTTAGCTACTGGGAAGGTAGCCACCCCATTTCCTAAGACTGTGGCCACTCAAGCTCATGGTGGCACTAGCTTCAGGGCTAGGATCTTGGGGCCAGTGTCTGTCCCTTTCCACTGTAATGTACTCCAAGGACCAAAACGGGAGGAAAATGGTGGCTCTGGGGCAGGACTGTGCTTCTGTGCCACGATGCCCCTGTATGGGTGCCCTTTATCATCCTGAGATGGTTAATGAGCGATAATGAATGAAATGAGTTCATGGAGTAGCCTGTGTCGAGCTGATGTGTTCAGGTATGCGGGCTCTCCTGTCTTGCCAGGTCACAGCATCCACACAGGTGTCTGGCATGTGCCTCAAGTGGCTCACAGCCCCAGAGCTCCCACACAGGCACCAGATGCTGCACGTGGTCCAGTGGAGAGTCCTACATGTCTGTGGGACCCTCATGCTTGTGTTCCCATATACAAGCCAACACAGAGCAATGGAACAATAGCTTTGCTGCTCATCAGGGAGGACTCTGCAGTGCCACCCTACTTCTGAGTTCTATACCCGAAGGTGCCACAGAAAGACATTCTGGGCCTCTGGTCCAGGGGAGAATAACTAGATCAAGATACTGCCTTTCTGCTGGAAGAGGTGGCTCCCTGTAAAAAAGGAGCTTGGCTGGGCCTGGTGGCACATGCCTTTGATCCCAGCACTTGGAAAACAGAAGTAGGAGGATCACTGTGAGTAGGAGGCCACCCTGAGACTACATAGTGAATTCCAGGTCAGCCTGGGCTGGGGCAAGACTCTACCTCAAAAAACAAACAAACAAACAAACAAACCCAAAATACTGTAGCTGGGCTTAGTGCTTAGTGGTGCTCATCTTTAACCCCAGCACTGGGGAGGCAGAGGTAGGAGGACCGCTGTGAGTTCGAGGCCAATCTGAGACTACAGAGTGAATTCCAGGTCAGCCTGGGCTAGAGTGAGACCCTACCTCAAAAACAAAACAACAACAACAACAACAACAACAAAAAAAAGAAAACCTGAAGTGGGTTAGAGGAGTTGATGGATGGCTTGGGGAGGGCAGGCGCGGGGCAGGATTAGAGCTGGGTTCACCTTGAAGAGGTGGTAGGCATACATGTCATTCATGTCCACGTTGACCATCCTAAGCAGACTCTTGATCTCCTTGAAGCTCATCTTACTATCCTGGTTGGAGTCTGCGCGGTTCAGATAGGAGTGGATCCAAGTGTTTGTGCTCAGGAAATACCGGGGACAAACTGTACCCCCCCCCACACACACCTCAGTACAGATAGGTAAGTCATCAGGAACTGCAGTGTTCCCAGGGCCTAGGTGAGCGCAAGGGCAGTGTCCCCCATGTGACTCCCAAACCTGGAGTCCTGCCTCCTCCCTGGGCAGGGCAGTACCTTTCCGCCGAGCTCTGGGCTCCGGCCGGTCTAGGGTGAGTGTCCCCCAAGCCCAGATCAGAAGGCGTGGGCCCTGGCAGGCTCCCCAAGGGCGTGGCCTCCCTCCAAAGGTCCGTAAGGATATTGGTCGAGGCGCTCGCGCTGGCTCATGGCGTCGAGGCGCGCGCGCAGCTTGGCCAGGCCGCGCACCCAGCGCTGCGCCTCCTCGGCCGTGGGTGCCGCCAGGTCCAGGTTCTTGCGACGGCCCTTGAAAGCGATGGTGAGGCACCTCGCCGGCGCGAAGCCGCCCCCGAAGCGCCGCAGGCCTTCGGACTGGTGCCCCTCTCGGACCGCCTCGATGTGCTGCACGAAGACTGCGGCGAAGGCGGGTCAGGGGCGCCCGCCCGGCCCTCCTCTCCCCGCGCCTCCCCGCACCTCCCCGGCGGCTCACAGATGTGCTTGGACGGTGCCCGCGGGATGCGCCGCTGGAACCACACGCTCAGCCCGTCCTCTTGCAGCCGGTACAGCCGCTCCTGGTGCCATGTGCGCGAGCGGATCTTGCAGAGCCGGGAGCCCCGCAGCATGGCGCGGACGTCTTCATCCTCTGTCAAACCTACAAGGGTCCCCAGGGCGTCAGGCCCGGCCCTGCAAGGCAGCATTCCTGCCCAGAAGCACCCTGTGCCTCCATCCAGCAGGGACCCCAAGGCCCTTTCCCAGCCTCTCCACACCCAGGCCTTCTCTTGCCCTGGCAGACGTCTAACAAGCTCTATCACCATCACCAGGTCTGGGCGTCGCAGCCCCAAGCACTCTTGCCAGACAGGCCAATGACAAGCCCTCCCCCCTTGAGGTAGGAGGATCATGCTGCAGCCTCTGCGGTTCCCAAGCACAGTGCCTCTCTCTCCAGAGATCACCTGTTTGGGGGGCTGGAAAGATGGCTTAGCAGTTAAGACGCTTGCCTGCAAAGCCTAACAACCTGAGTTCGATTCCTCAGTAACCATGCCAGATGCACAAGTGGTGCATGCATCTGGAGTCATTTGCAGAGGCTGGAGGCCCTGGTGTGCCCATTCTCTCTCTCTCTCTCTACTTGCAAATAAGTTTAAAAAATTTTTTAAAGCTTTCAAATAAGATCACCTGTTCTTCCACCTCTATTAAAGCCTTCAAAGCCCAGGGTCCTCTGCAGCCATCAGGAAAGTAGTCTGACTATCTAACCTAAATCTGTCTTGCTGCAACGCAAGCTCCTTGCCTCTGCTTTCCTAAAGGGTCACAGCCAGGACTCCAGGAGCAGCCTGTCTGGCTGATCTCCAGCTTCCTGGGCCACTGCACTGCATGACTTGTCTGTGGCTTCCATCTTCCTCTCCTGCTCCCTGTCACCACCCTGTGCAGTAAGAGGCAGGAGAAGAGCAGGATTTTAGAGTCAGGGCTCTGTCACCGCTCTGTTCCTTGGCCTTGGTGGCACTAACCTGCAACTGCTCTGAGCCTCATGTTCTCTAGCCATGGGAATGGGTCCACTCTGAACAATCCAGTCCACTGTCCTGGAGAGATCCTCCTGTCGAAGCTGGAAGCCCCAGCTTGGAGGAGGCTGATCTGGTCTGCGGTCTCTGAAGGAGTTAATATTAAAGGGTGCCCAGCCAGGACAATAGGAGAGGAGGGAACCAGGCTCACTCACTGGGAGCCCACACCCTCCAAGGGGACAGCCAGGAGCTGATGAGGGCCCAGAGTTTCCAGAGAAACGAATCTGGCTTTGGGTGGGAAGCAGACACATTTTTTAAAAAATGTTGGCAACTAAATCAAATTGCAAAGACAAAAAACCAAAAGCACTGTGGTCCAGATGAAACTGGACATTATGCCTCTCTCCTTTCTAGCAGAGGTAGCCTTAGCTGCAGCTGTCTCCTGGCTAAGGGGGTAGAGAAAAGGCCGTTTTCTTCAAGGACAGGCTCAGCTACAACCTCCTTCAAGAAGCTTCCTTGACTCGCCCTCAAAATGAGAGTTCTCCTTCCTTGACCACTGCACTTTTTCCTTTAAAAAAGTCAGAGTGCCAGAGAGATGGCTCAGCGGTTAAAGGAGCTTGCTTGCAAAGCCTCACTGCCCGGGTTCAATTCCCCAAGACTCACATAAAGCCAAATGCACAAAGAGGCACATGAATCTGGCAGTGGCAGGAGGCCCTGGAGTGCCCAAACCCAGTTTCTCTGTCTGCCTCTCTCTGTCCTCCTCTCTCAAATAAAATAAAAGTCAGGCCTGGAGGTTCATGCCTTTAATCCCAACACTCTGGAGGCTGAGGCAAGATTGCACTGAGTCCAAGATCTGCCTGGGATACAAATCAGAAACCCTATTTGAAAAAACAACGAACAACAATAACAAAAAACCTTTTACTGTAATATTTGGAGACTTTAATAAGCCTGAGAGCAGAATTCGGTCTTTCTCTCCTCACAGCACTCATCCTGGAATCTGGCTTCAGCTATGTTTATGGAAGGACTTTGGGCACAGCATTCCACCTCAGCCCTGCCCTAGCTTTCCTGAGTTCAGGTCCTGGCATCAGGGTTCTCAGATCTAGCCAGGAATGAGATTCACCCAGATGGGCCTGAGAACCCATCCAGCAGAGGTAGGAGGATCGCTGACTTCCAGGCTAGTCTGAAACTACAGAGTGACTTCCAGGTCAGCCTGGGCCAGAGTGAGACCCTGCCAGGAAAACAAAAAAAGAAAATCAGAGACTCAGATTCAAGAGCAGTGATGGGTCCTCCTCAGGCAGCTATGGTTTCCCCTAGGGAGGGCCTTAATAGTCCCAAGGGCCCTCTCAGTGTCTAGACTGTGGCTCTCTGGCTAGGTGCCCCTTTGGTGCTCCTAGTCACGATGCTGAATGGAACCCTCTTTCCACATAGCCAGCCCGAGGGGCCCCAGACTCACACCCTCCCCAGTCCCTTTCCCGCCACCACATCCAGGCAACTTCTGGACCACCACAGACCACCTCTTCTCTACCTCATGAGCCAGGAGAAGACTGCAGCTAAGGCTACCTCTGCTAACAGGCCAGCCCTCTGATACCAAGCCTGTGGGGGTGGGGAGGGGGCTGAGGAATGACTAAGGCAGGACGGAAGTAGAGGTGAGTCACAGCCCGGCCTGCTTTGTCCAGAGACTTTTTTGCAAACAGGGCCCTGGAACAGTCAGCCCTGAAGCCTGATGCCTGCTACCTCCCCCGCCCTGTCCCACCCACACACCCTGCAGGAGGTTTCTACCAGGAAGGGGCTCACTCCTGTCCTTACCCTCCTGAAGCCCCGGAGCCTGTTGAGGGGAGGAGTCTCATTCCTGGCCTCCCACCCCAGTAGCGCTGGCCTTTTGGAGCACACAGCCAGAGCCACGGTGGCGGCTCACTCAGGAGGAGGAGGAGGAGGCAAGAGTGCCAAGAATTTGAGGTCGTTCTGGGTTACAGAGTAAGACCCTGACCCAACCGAAAAGAAGAAAAGCCAAACAGAATAATGGTGCTCTATCTATCCTGCTGGGCCAGGGCTGAATCCAGGGGCAGGCACTCCTAAGCCATGGGCAGAGAGGGCCTTTGGGTGTCAGACAAAAGACCAGGTCAGCAGGAGGCCCAGACCCAGGGCAGTGACTCTGGAAGGGCCTTGCTTCTCCACCCACCCAGCCAGGGGACAGGTGTACTGCCAGGTCCCCGCCCACAGATAATGCCTCAGCCTCATCCCTACTGGCTTTCAACAGGTGCACAAGCCTCCCACATACTATTTTGCCTGTGGGTTTTCTACCTAACCCTGGGCCAAGGCCATGGCCACTTTTGACTGAATGGGCCAGGGAATAATCATGGGGGAATATCTATATCTATCTATCTAGCTATCTATCTATCTATCTATCATGGGGCTGGAGAGATGGCTTAGTGGTTAAAGGCACTTGCTAACAGAGCCTGCCAGCCCGAGTTCAATTTCCCAGCACCCACGTAAAGCCAGATACACAAAGTGTCACTTGCTGCTGGCATTCGTTTGCAGTGACAAGAAGCCCTGGTGTGCCAATACCCTCTCTCTCTCTCTCTCTCTCTCTCTCTCTCTCTCTCTCTCTCTCTCTCTCTGCCTCTTTTTCTCTCTCCCACCTCTCAAATTATTTATTTTTAAAATATTTTTATTTATTTGCAAGCAGAGAGAGAGAGAAGAGAAACAGAAGAGGATGGACAGACACACCAGGGCCCAGCCACTGCAAATGAACTCCAGAAGCATGCACCACTTTGTGCATCTGGCTTTACGTGGGAACTGGGAAACCAACCTGGGTCTTTAGGCCTTGCAGGCAATCACCTTAACTGCTGAGCCATCTCTCCAGACATTTTTGTTTGTTTTTTCAAGGTAGGGTCTTGCTCTAGCCCAGTCTGACCTGGAACTCACTTTGTAGTCCCAGGCTGGCCTCGAACTCACAGTGATCCTCCTATCGCTGCTTCCCAAGTGCTGAGATTAAAGACATGGGACACCACACTGGGCTCCTCTCCTCCTTTTTGTTTCCTTTGCACCCTCTCTTCTTTCTCTTCCACTCTCTCCCTCTCTCCTTTTTCTCCCCTTACCCTCTCTCTCCAAATTCTGGGCCTCATGCATGTAAATGCTCTGCTACTGAATTATATCCCCAGAACTAAAACAGCCAATTTTATGACATGCGTGTGTGTACGTGTATGTATGCTTTATCATAATCTCTCTCTCTCTCTCTCTCTCTCTCTATATATATATATATATATATATATATATATATATGAATACACACACAGTTTAATCATACATAAAAAGGACCCAAGTTCAACTCCAAGTGCCCACATAAAGCCAGATGCACAAGAGGGAACATGTGTCTGGAGTTCCTTTGCAGAGGCTGGAGGCCCTGGCACACCCATTCTCTCTCTTTCTCTCTCTCTCTTTGTCTGCCTCTTACTCTCGCTATCTCAAATAAATAAATAATTTTTATGTTTTTAAACATTTTATTTATTTATTTGAGAGACAGAGATAGAGCGAGAGTGAGAATGGGCGCCAGGGCCTCCAGCCACTGCAAACGAACTCCAGATGCACAAGGTGGAGCCGCCTTGTCATGTGGCTTTACGTGGGCACTGGGGAATCAAACTTGGGTCCTTCTGCTTTGCGGGCAAGTGCCTTAACCGCTGAGCCATTTCTCCAGTCCCTAAATAAAATTTTTGTTTTTGTTTTTGAGGTAGGGTCTCACTCTAGCCCAGGCTGACCTGGAATTCACTATGTAGTCTCAGGGTGGCCTTGAACTCATGGTGATCCACCTCTGCCTCCTGAGTGCTGGGATTAAAGTCGTGTGCCACCATGCCCGGCTAATAAAATATTTTTTTAAAAATTACTTGCAAGCAGAGAGAGATAATGGTGTGCCAGTCCTCTAGCCACTGTAAACAAACTCCAGATGCATGCTCGGCTTTGTGCGTCTGGCTTTATGTGGGCACTGGGGAATTGAACCCATGCCATCAGGCTTTGCAGGCAAGTGCCTTTTACGGCTGAGCCATCTTGCCAGCCCCACTACAGTTTGTTTTCTCTTTTTTTTTTTTGGTTTTTCGAGGTAGGGTCTCACTCTAGCCCAGGCTGACCTGGAATTCACTATGTAGTCTCAGGGTAGCCTTGAACTCATGGCAATTCTCCTACCTCTGCCTCCCGAGTGCTGGGATTAAAGGCGTGCGCCACCACGCCCGGCTACCCACTACAGTTTTTTGAAACAATTTTTAATTTTTATTTTTCTCAAGGAAGGATCTCACCCTAGCCCAGGTAGGGCCCTCTTGAGTACTGGGACTTAAAAATGTGCGCCACCACGCCTAGCTGAAATAATTTTTGAGCTTTCTATCCCAGGCTAGCTCCAAAGTCACTATACCCCTGCCTCAGTCTCCCCAGTGCTGGGATTGCAGGTGTGTGCCACCATATCTGGCCCTACTTTACCATATTCAATTAAAAAGTAAAAACTTTTTTTATTGGGCTGGAGAGATGGCTTAGCAGTTAAGGAGTTTGCCTGCAAAGCAGAAGGACCCAAATTTGATACCCCAGTATCCACGTAAAGCCAGATGTACAAGGTGGAGCATGTGTCTGAAGTTCATTTGCAGTGGTTGGAGGCCCTAGCACACCCATTTTCTCCTCTCTGTATGTCTGTCTCTCTCACTCTCTCTCAAATAAATAAATAAATAAATATTTTTATCTATTTATGTGAGAGGGCCAGGGCCTCTTGCCACTGCAAATAAACACCAGACACTATGCCACTTTGTGCTTCTGGCTTTATGTAGGTGCTGGGGAACTGAGCCCAAGACAGCAGGCTTTGCAAGCAAGTTCCTTTAACTGCTGAATCTCCCCAGATCCTATTATTGTTGTTTTTTGAAATATTTTTATTTATTTGCAGAGAGAGAGAGAGAGAGAGAGAGAGAGGGAGAGAGAGAGAGAGAGAGAGAGAGAGAGAGAGAGAGAGAGAGAGAGAGAGAGAATATGGATGCTCCAGGGTCTCTAGCCGCTGTAAATGAACTCCAGATGCATGGGCCACTTTGTGAATCTGGCTTTACATGGGTCCTGGGGAATTGAACCAGGTTCGTTAGATTTTGCAGGCAAAAGCTTTAACCACTGAGCCATCTCTCCAGCCCTGTTATTACTACTTTGAAACAAGTCTCATATGTAACCCAGGCCGGCCTCTAGCTCACTACATATCCAAGTTTGGCCTTGTACTCCTGGTCTTGCCTCTCCCTCCCGAGTGCTGTGATTATAGGTGTGTACCACCACATTCATACCAATCCTCCAGTCTCAGCCCCAAGTGCTGTGATTACAGCATGTGCTATCATGCCTAGCTGGGCTATGTACTTTAAGGAGATGAGTTATATGGTACATGAATTAAGATCTCAGAAGAGCTGCTGAAGAGGCACAGTGCGGCTAGCTGGACGGAGTCGGGCACTGAGCAATCTAAGCCCAAATAGCCATCATGGAAGAAGGAGCTTGCAAACAGCACCCAGTTTGGGAGCTGACCTCTAGTGGAATAAAGATGAGGAATTGAGACAGAGCTCTGGGGAAGTGAGTGGGAAAGAGGAAGCCCCCATCCCCTTGGGCTCCAGCGTGTCTGCCCTCAGTTCCAAGGTGTCTAGCTTGGTCTCTCTCCTAGCCAGGAGCATTGTCAGCTGGCGCTCAGGCCACCCCTGAGCCCACTGCTTCACCCAGCCCCCAAAGCCCCAGGTTGAGTGGTGAGGAAGGGGCAGGTCCTTGAATTCCTGAATGTCCATCCATCCACATCAGGACAGTCTGGAGTATATGGTCTGGGACTTGTGCAGTTCTGTCTGGATGGCCAAGGTGGGAATCAGGAGACCACCTCATGCCAGACTTGCAAGGAGTAGCCGAATCCCACCCTTTCTACAGATTGGCCACTGAGATTTAGAGAAGACATCATGGGTGCTGGAAACAGTGGTGTGGGCACCCACGGTGAGGACCGGAGGCAGGCACGGGCATGTGGAGAGGGGCTGTGGAACAGGGTGGTGTGCAGAGGGCAGGGTGTGTAAGGAGAGGCTGGTTAACAGCCAGGGTGTGTGCAGGGTGGTATGTGCACACAGTGGGGTGTGTGTGTGTATCTGTGTTTGTCTAGGCTCCTGGGTGGGGTGGGAGGAAGGGTCACCTTGGGGAGGAAAACAGGCAGTGTGTGTGTGTGTGTGTGTGTGTGTGTACACGTGAGTGTGCGCTCATGCATGTGGTGCGTGTGTTCCTGCAGGCTCAGGAAGCGCACACAGGGCTCCGGCAGGAACTCGGGACATGCAGAAACAGGGCAGCCCAGAGCTCCTGCCCAAGTGTGTGTGGGCGGGGGAAGAGCAGTGTTTCTGGTGGCATGAGGTACTGGACAGACCACAATCGTCACCCTCGTCCTTCAGCCTGCCCCAGCATCAAGACACTAAGCATGTCCCCCTGGATGGTGGCCACACAGAGTTTGGAGGGAGAGCGCCCAGCACCAGAGTCCATAACATTCCTGGAAGATCAAGAAAGACAGGAAAGGCAGGCGGGGCTTCTCCGGTGGCCTGTAGACCAAGGAGATGAGGGCGGGGCGCTGTCTGGGTGCAACAGGGTCAGAACAAGCACAGAGGGGCCTGGGTGAAGAGGGGGTGGGTGGGGAGGGGAACAGAGCTGTCCTCCACTCCCCCAGCACTCAGGCCAGGTGCCTGACAGAGCTGAAGGCACTTGAAGACCCCCTCCCGTCACCCTCAGCCCTGGCACCCCAACTCACCCTGCAGGAGATTTCCTGGATGGGCCATTGGGAAAGCCCCTTTGCCCAGAGGTGCTTGGCGGTGTGGACACAGAGGAAGGGTGAGAACAGGATTATGCCTACTCAGCCCTCTGCCCACTGGGAGGATTAGAGGTCTGGGCGGAGCATCAGGTCACAGGCACAGACAGGGAACTGAGGGGATGAGGTTGCTGTACAGAACTGAATGTGGGGACTGAAGAGATGGCTCAGCGGATAAGGCACTTGCTTCCAGTGCCTAAGGCCCTGGGTTCAATTCCCCAGTACCCACATAAGCCAGATGCACAAGGCAGCAGACCTGGCTTTCTCTCTCTCTCTCTCTTGAAAATGAATAAAATATTTTTAAAAAATTATTTTAAAAACCCTAAAAAAATAAATCTGGGTGTGGTGGCACACGCCTTTAATCCCCAGCATGAGTTCAAGGCCACCCTGAGACTACATAGTGAATTCCAGGTCAGCCTGGGCTAGAGTGAGACCCTACCTCGAAAAACCAAATAAAATAAAATAAAATAAAAAGAACTGAATGTGCCCATTTCATGTCAATTTATGATGAACAGCGAAAGTCTGTAGAGAGCCAGGCATGGTGGCTCATTCCTTTAATTTCAGCACTGATGGAGGTGGGGCTAGGAGTCTGAGGTCAGAAGACTGCTGTGAGTTCAAGGCCAGCCTGGGGCCAGTCAGGCTGTGCTAGAGGTGAGACCATGCCTTTAAAATCAAATAACCCGGACTCTTGGACTCCCAAGAAAAGATGTACTATGGGAGCGATTGACGGAGAGGCTACTAAAAATAGGTAGGTAATCCAGAATTGTGTATATCTGTTAACCTATACTGATCTCACTCTCCAATGGAGATTATGTTTGTATTTTTCAGAATGCAGCGAGAGAGCTGTGGCCCATCTAACTAACCCTACCAACCGACCACAGGCAGAAAGCTGAAATCCTGGCAAGAGATGAGCCACCACAGTCATATCGTGGAGGATCCATATGGAACCCCAAAGAGAATGATGGGATGAACAAAGGACCCACAGCCACAGCCATTCAATCAACACAGGATAACCCAGTAAGACAGAAACCAACGATTTTCAACACAAAGACCCCTAAGTTCTCAACATTAAAGCAGCCTTAATACTCACCTACCACAACTCAGGGAACTGAGCAGAAGAGGTGGCAGAAAGATTGTGAGAGCCATGGTGGGGGAGAATATCCAGTGACATGATGCCCCTGAGTAACAACATACTAGGGCCAGGAGAACCAGGCCCATGGAGGAGGATATTCAGCTGATTGGGGATGGGGAAGAGGGGCATTGGGGAACTTGGGATAACAACTCATCGTTTGACCACTAAATAATTTAACTCATTATGGACAAAACAACAACAACAACAACAAAAAAAAAAACCCTGGACTGGGGAGATGGCTCAGTAGTTAAGGTGCTTGCCTGAAAATCCTACCAACCTGGGTCCTATTTCCCAGGACCCACATAAAGCCAGATGCCCAAAGTGGCTCATGCATCTAGAGTTCATTTGCAGTAGCAGAGGCTCTGCCATACTCATTCTCTCTCTCTCTCTCTCTCTCTCTCTCTCTCTCTCTCTCTCTCTCTCAACTTACAAATAAATAAATAAAGATATATTTTAAAAATATTTTATTTATTCATTTTCAAACAGAGAGAGAGAGAGAGAGAGAGAGAGAGAGAGAGAGAGAGAGAGAGAGAGAGAGAGAGAGAGAGAGGGAGGGAGGGAGGGAGACTGAAAATACGCCAGGGCCACCACCTTGTGGGTCTGGCTTATGTGGGTCCTGGGGAATTGAACCCCGGGCCTTAGGCACTGGAGGCAAGTGCCTTAACTGCTGAGCCATCTCTCCAGCCCAAGATATATTTTTTAAAAGAAAAAAATCAAATAACTAGGCATGGTGGTTCCTGCCTTTAATCTCAGCACGTAGGAGGCTGAGGTAGGAGGATCATCTTGAGTTTGAAGCTAGCCTGAGCAATAGTGTGAGTTCCAGGTCAGCTGGAGAGATGGCTCTGTAGTTAAGGTGCTTGCCTGAAAAGCCTAACAACCCAGGTTCAATTCCCCAGTACCCACATAAAGCTAGATGCACAAAGTGATGCATGTGTCTGGAGTTCATTTGCAGTGGTTGGAGGCCCTAATATGGCCATTCTGTCTCTCTTCTCTCTCTCTCCCTCTGTTTGCAAATAATAATTTTTTAAAGCCAAAATCAAGCTGGGTGTAGTGGCCCAGGCCTTTAATCCCAGCACTCAGAAGGCTGAGGTAGGAGGCCTGCTGTGAGTTCAAGGCCAGCCTAAGACTATATAATGAATTCCAGATAAGCCTGGTATAGTATGAAATCCTTCCTCAAAAAGCCAGGCTGGAGAGATAGCTCAGCAGTTAAGGCGTTTGTCTACAAAGCCTAATGACCTGGGTTTGATTTCCAGTACCCACATAAAGCCAGATGCAAAGTGGTGCATGCATCTGTAGTTTGTTTGCAGTGGCTGGAGGCCCTGGTGCACCCATTCTCTCTGTCTGTATCTCTGGTTGCAAATAAACAAAAATATTTTTTAAAAGGGATTGAAGCCAGGTGTGGTGGTGCATGCCTTTGAATCCCATCACTCAGGAGGCAGAGGTAGGAGAATCACCGTGAGTTTGAGGTTTGAGGTCACCCTGAGACTACATAGTGAATTCTAGGTCAGCCTGGGCTAGACTGAGACCCTACCTCAAAAAAAAGGGGGAGAGGGTTAGTCAAAATTCAAGAGGTTTAGAATAAGCCATATGGAAACCTACTTCTTTGGATAATGGCACACCCAGTAGCCATAAATTGTTACTAGAAAAATTTCAGTGCCAGAGATGGGATACCTTCCAGTGAGTTGTTGGCCAGGGAGGTTCCTGAGGTCCCAGAACATTACAGGCCATTGCCAAAGCTCTTGGTTGCCCACCAGAATGAGATGGTAAGACCCTATTGCTGAAGACCACACAGGCTTGGGCTGCAGGTCACTGAGAAATCAAGCTGGAGCTGAGCTGGAAACCTCCTCCCTGTTAAACAGCTGACAGAAAGCTGGGAAAAGCTATACTGCATGCAGCCCTATGGGAGAGAGAAATCATCAATAGTGGTGAACAGCAGAGGACCTTACAAACCTTAGGATTGGCCAGACAGGCCAAATGTGCCAACTGGTGCAATAGTGGCACATCTACTGTGGGGGAAACCAACTGTTCTCCAATTGGACTGGAGGCCTGCTCCACTGGAGGGAATACATTCTTGGTACTAAAGACCTAGTCAGAAGCCCTAGGAGAGTAATGCCTGCTGTTGTCTGGCTAAATACATATATTATGCCTATCAAACTGCCTTATAAGTATTTTTTTAAAAAGACCATACCTATACAATAATGTTACTCTCACTCTTGTCTACAGAAGCTCCTCTTTTTCAGATGTTGGAGACCACTGGGATAACACTAAAGACACCATAGTGCTGGGCTGGAGAGATGGCTCAGCGGGTAAGGCACTTGCCTCCAGTGCCCAAGGACCCGGGTTCAATTCCCCAGGACCCACATAAGCCAGACCCACAAGGTGGTGGCCCTGGTGCTCTCTCTCTCTCTCTCTCTCTCTCTCTCTCTCTCTCTCTCTCTCTCTCTCTCTCTCTCTCTCTCTCTGTATCTCTGCTTGAAAATGAATAAATAAAATATTTTTTTAAAAAAGACACCATAGTGCTGAGAAGAAATGACAGTGGAGTGTTCAGCACGGGGACATCTCTATCACACTTCCCGAGGCTCAGGGTCTATTTCGGAAGAGGTGGTGGAAAGATTGTAAGAGCCAAAGGAAGGGTAGGACCACTTACAACACAAACTTCCAGACACAAAACAACCTTGATATTCATGATCTCACAGTGCCTGATAATATCTATACATTATGGGAGGAAAAGATGATGACACCGAAACAAAACAGAGACTCTTTGAGAGGGGGGAAGAGATATGAGGGAGGGTGGAGAGGGAATCATAATGGTTTATTATCTGTAATTATGGAAGCTATCAATAAAAAGTTTAAAAAAATTTCAACCTCCCCAAAAAAACTCTTTTAATACAAGTATGTCCAATGGAGCTGAAGACACAGCTCAGTGGTCATGGCTAGAGACTTACACACACACACACACACACACACACACACACACACACACCAGTACATACATATATAACATATATAGATAATTATAATTATGTCCCAATTATTCATTGTTCATTTGAAATTCAAACTTAACTGGACTTCCTGTATCTTATTTGGCAACTCAGGGAGGATTCCTCTGGGGACAGGCGGGGCCACCATGGGAGAGAGGAGCAGTCCTCCCCAGTGGAAGCTTCCTTATCATTCCTTAGAATGGCTCTGGGCCAGACTACCTGGGTTCAAATCTCTTGGTTACTTAGGGCTTTTTGTTTTTGAGACAGAGTCTCACTGTGTGACCCTTGCTGGCCCAGAACTCAATACGTAGACCAGGCTGGTGTTTCTGCCTCTCCAGGGTTGGGATTCCAGGCACAGGTCACTACCCTCTCCCCCCTTGCTTCTGGTCCTGAATCCTAGGCAAGTCATCAAAACCTTTCTTGGGGGCTGGAGAGATAGCTCAGCGGTTAAGGCACTTGCCTCCAGTGCCTAAGGCCCTGGGTTCAATTCCCCAGGACCCACATAACATAAGCCAGACCCACAAGGTGGTGGCCCTAGTGTTCTCTCTTTCTCTCTCTCTCTGCTTGAAAATGAATAAAATATTTTTTAAAAAAAAACTCTCTTGGGCCCATGTTTCCTCGTTGTAAAATGAGGCTTATGGTTCACCTGCCTCTTGTGAGTGTGAGCACATGGCATGGTATCATAAAGTCCTTAGTATCCATTAATTCTGGAAACAAAGAGTGTCATTGAACCTGGGAAGTGGCCGCAGAAGCCATGACCTCTTACCTGCTGCCTTGGCACAGGCCTCACCTCTGCCTCAGTCTCTGGCCTGTAGTGGACGTGGGCACCTGCCTCCATGAGGTGTCTGAGCACTAAGTGCTGAGATCTGAGGCAAGCTCAGAGGGCAGCATCGTCCTGGGCGCTCCAATTCTGGTCAAGCTGGCCTAGCCCAGAGTTGCACAGATGGCTCCCACTAAGGAGGGGGTTCCCCAGCACCCAGCCTTGGCCTAGTTTTACCTACTGTAGGGAGACCTACTCCCTTAGGCCCCTTTGCGCTACTGCCTGCCCTCATTCTTTGACCTGAAATAAAATCTGTTCTCTAGGAGCCTGAGAAGGGTGGTGAGGGTCATAGAGGTCACCTCTGTGGGTGTGGAAGCAGACCTAGGCCTCGGTTCCTACTGGCCTTAGGGGCTAGGCCCAGGGATCCGGGCCTTTTCTCTGGGCTCAGTGTGGCTTGAGGAAGGGGAATGCCCCACAGAGAGGCATTCCTTTCTCTAGTAGTCACGTAGCAGGACAGGATGGGCCAATGGTGGAGAGGGCGGGGGTAAGAGACGGAGGTGACATCCCACATAGCTCCTGACACTGTCACCCTGACAGGCTGCCCAGAGTTCCCGTGCAGCCTTACTCAGCTGACACGCGTTGAGTTGGGTTTCATCATGTGTCTACAAGTCTGTCCACTACATGATGAGCCCTGAGGACAAAGCTCAACGTCATCCTTCCCTGTGGCCTTGGCCCCTGGCCCAGTGCCATGGCCACTGAGGGGGCCTAGAAGTCTCAGTTGGGCCTCCAGCAGCACCCACAACTCTGCTAGGGGTCCACAGCCCAGGCTGTTTCTCCCTCTCCCCTCCAGCCCTGGCCTGACCTATGGTGGCAGGCCATCTTGCATGGCTAACCCTTCTCCCCACACCCTGTACCAGAGAAACCTTCCTTCTCACACATCAGGGAGCCATCCCGGTCTACCTCCCAGGAGCTCTGGAGTCTACTTTCTCTGTACCTGCCCAAGTCTGAGACCCAGTACCCCTCTCCCAACTGCTCCTCTGCTTCCCCTCCTATTGGTCCCTACCCCCCCTTGTAACGCTCTGCCAAATATTTCCTGTCAGAGGCTTTTCTGGGGCCCCTACTGCCATCCACATAGTCTGCAACTCTACAGTGAGGGCCCACCTGCCTCTCTTTGTCCTCGCCAGCTTTCTTCCAGCTCTGGGGTTCAGCAGGACCTTCTTGGTTCCCCCCCCCACCTTTGGTTTTCGAGGTAAGGTCTCCTTCTAGCCCAGGCTGACCTGGAATTCACTATGTAGTCTCAGGATGGCCTCGAACTCACGGTGATCCTCCTGCTTCTGCCTGGGCCACCATGCCTGGCCCTCTTGTGGTTTTTTTTTTTTTTTTTTGAGGTAGGGTCTAATTCTGGTTGAACTTGGAACTCACCCTGGCTGACCTAACTCACTTCAATCTTCCTAGCTCAGACCCCTGAGTGCTGGGACTAAAGGTGTGCAGGAACCTCTTTTATCTCCTCAGCTTGCCCCCTCCTTCCTTTCATGGTGCTTGAGCCCTGTCCTTTGGCCTCCTTAACTCTCTAAGGGCAGGACTGTACCTGCTGTGTTTGTTGCTTAGCCCTGGGCTAAGCACACTATAGGCACTCAATAAATGTTGACATAAGCCAGGAGTGGTGGCCCAGGCAGAGGTTGGAGGATCACCATGAGTTCAAGACCATCCTGAGACTACATAGTGAATTCCAGGTCAGTCGGGGCTAGAGCGAGACCCTACCTCAGAAAACAAAACAAAAACAAACAAAAGGTTGACATATTACAAGACTGAGGGGAGGGGAGGGCAGAGATCTTGTCTCAAGGCACTGCGGGCGCTCTGGTGAAACGGAGGAGCAAGCGGCTTTGGAGAACTCTGAATTCTGGCAGATCCAACACACTAAATTCACAGCGCTAGTTTATATGCTCTCCCTCCCCTCCTGTTCAGGCCCCTCGCCTACCCAGTGAGCTCCACTAGACCAACTCCTTGAGTCTGAGTCAGTTTCCTCCTCTGTGAATCGGGGATGGTGCCACCGACCTCGGGAAGGTGACGAGGACTGCAAGCAGGACCCCAGAGCCTGCGCTGGGAGGTGGGCTGCCAATGTCCCCACGAGTTACCCAGTCCCGCCAGGGCTGTGTTGCTGAGGGGACCTCAGGGTGAGAGGGCTACCCAGCCTGTTCTAGAAACCACCTGCAAACTGTTCCTCTCTCAAGGGCAAGAGCCCAGGTCCTGGGACAAACCCGGGGATACCAGGACGATCGGTGACGCCAGACGGCGCCGAAGGAAGGGGAGGGTCACCCCAAACTTTTATCATCCACCTCACTCTCCCTGCCCCCGGCGGCCCCCTCCATGCCCCTGGCCCAAAATCGCAGGCCAGCGAGCCCCGCGGGCGCCTCCTAGTGATAATGGAAGGGCACACTGTCCCCCTGGCCCAGCCTGGAGGTAATCTCTGGTGACCCCCCCAATCCTCCAGCTAGGACGAGCCGGCGCTCCTGGTACAGCCCCCTCCCCCCACCGCCACAGAGCCACGCAAGCCTGCCGGTCCGATGCCCCGCTCCTCCCAGCGCCCACCCGGGACCGACTCCCGCGCGTCACTGACCCATCTTCTTCAGCGCCCGCAGCCCAGGCCTCCGGGCGCCGCAGTCCGCGGGCGAGGGCGGGCGCGCGAGGGGCGCAGCGACCCCGGCTGACGCCGGAGGCTCGTCGGGCAGGTGGCGGCATCTCCTCCACAGGCTGCAGAGCATGTCTCGGCGGGGCCGGGGACAGGGCAGCGGGGACACCGCTCGGTGCGCGGTCCCGAGTGGAGAAACTTAGCGGCGCAGGAGTCGGGAGGAGGAGGACAAGGAGGAGGAGGAGGTGGAGGAGGAGACGCCGGGAGGAGGGAGGGAGGGGCGGGGCGAGGAGGCGAGGGGCGGGGCGAGGGGCGGGGCGTGCAGCCCGCGGGACCACGCCCACCTCCGCCTTGGTCCCCGCCCCGCCCCCCAGTCGGCCTCCGGGTTTTCCGGGGGGCTCCTCGGATCTCCCACCACCATGGTGGGAGTGGGGAGTGAGGAGCCAAAGGGAGCGCGTCGTCCTCCCCGCACACTCGTTTCCGGAGACTCTGATTCCCTCCCCTCGCAGGATCTCTGTCCCCTCTCCTTGGCACCGTCCACGGAACCCGCGGGCGGGGGGCCGGGCAGTGACGCCGGGGATCGGCCTCGGGGCTCCTTGGGAAGGTGGATGACGGATCTGGAGAGCGAGGAGGTTCGCGTGTGGCTCGAGTGGCTGGGCACACCAGCCCCACGGTCCCGGGGTCGTGCGGGCCCTGGCGGTCACCTGGAGAGCCCAGGTTGCGCCTGGGGTGGGGGCAGAGACCCGGGCGCACCCCGCAATTTGGGGGCGACCCACAGCGGGGCTTCCCGCAATGAGATCTTAAGTTTCTCAAAGGGGGAAACCCACTTGCCCCGCTGTACACTGTTCCCAGACACCCGCGTCCTAGGGCGGGAGGTTCGCTTCCCAGCACCGGAAAACAAGAAAGATATTCCCGGTCCAGATTGACACCGTTTCTGCAATTCTGAATTTTGTTTTGTGCTTGTTTGTTTTAATTGTTATTTATTATTTATTTTGATCTTTCGAGGTAGGATCTCACTCTAGCCCAAGCTGACCTGGAATTCACCATGTAGTCTCAGGGTGGCCTCGAACTCACCGAGATCCTCCTACCTCTGCCTCTGCTGTTATTAAAGTGCTGGGATTAAAGGCGTTCGACACCACCCCTGGCTTAAAATTTTTATGTATTTATTATTTATTTGCAAGCAGAGAGAAAGGAAGGAGCGAGAGAGAGCGCATGCCAGGGTCTCTTGCCACAGCAAAGGAATTCCAGCTATATGCATCACTCTGTGCATTTGACTTTAAGTGGATACTGGGGAATTGAACCCTGGATGTCAGGCTTTGCAAGCAAGTACCTTTAACCGCTGAGCTATCTCCAGCTCGTTTTTTTTTTTTTAAGTTTTTTCCCCCGAGGTAGGGTCTTATTCTTGCCCAGGCTGACCTGGCTTCCTGCTAGTCTTAAAGGCGTGTCAGCTGTTCTTTTGTTTGGTTTTTGCACGGAGAGAGAAAATGAAAGGGCGAGCCAGGGCCTCCAGCGGCTGCAAACAAACTCCAGATGCATGCGCCACTTTGCGCATCCGGCTTTACGTGGATACTGGGGAATTGAACCTGGGTTATTAGGCTTTGCAGGCAAGCGCCTTAACCGCTGAGCCGTCTCTCCAGCCTCTACTTGTTTGGAGGCAGAATCTCATTTTGTAATCCTGAACCCACTATGTACACCAGGCTAGCCTTGAACTCATCCTCCGGAGAGCTGGGATTATAAGTGTGCGCGCCACCATGCTGGGCTCTGCCTCTGTGCTTTTGAGCCTCCGATTCCTTCCTCCAGGAAAACTCTTCCTGGTTATTCTTCCGGCTTAGTTTTAACATTTCCCAAACCTCAGCTCCATTTCCCCTGCAAGCGCCCAGCCGGCAGATGCCCGAGAACAGGAAGAGCTGAAGTGACAGTGAGTTTCCACTAGGCGGCGCCTGGGCTTCGCGGCCGCGTCCACCGGGGGGCGCTGCAGCCCGCCTGCCCAGAGCGGCTCCCCGGGAAACGAGCCCCTCCCGCCTGGGAGAGGCGCCCTGAAACTATTTGCATAATCTTGAAAGAGCCCTTCTGAGTGGTTGGAGTATAGAAGCCGAATGTGAAACGGCATCTCTCATTGGTTCACTCCCTCCCTTCCCTCGTTGAGCCCCCCCCCCATCCCGCCACTCTGAACCCGGAGGTCAGTCGGAAGGTACTGGCTAGTGGTGACACCGAGGGGACCCAGGGGCCCGGACAGTGGGCTCGGTGGGGTGAGTGCCGGGCCAGGGCACGGGCGCCCGGGATGGGAAGCTACTCGCCCCGCCTCGCCTCCTCCTCGCTTGCTGGTTTGCCTATTCAGGAATTGGAAAGATGCGTCTAAAGGGGCGCATCTGGGAACGAACTTGGCTTTGAGATCCTTGCCACCTGCCTCTCCGCGCCCCCCCACGGCCACCCTGGTCCTCGCCACTCTGGCCCCACCCACCTCCGCTCCCTTGAGGTAGGAGGCTCCCCAGCTGCAACTCTGGCCTCCTGGGGTATCCCTCAGGTCTCAGGGTTTGGTTTGCCCCTCTGGGAAGTGCACCACTGGCCTGGAGCTCTACCGTGGACTGGGAGGACTGGTCAGCTTGACTCTTGCTCGCTTTCCGAGTCGCCCAGGTCCCCAGGGCTCCAAGCAGCATGGGCACTGAAAAGGAAGAGCCCGACTGTCAGAAACAGTTCCAGGCAGCTGTAAGCGTCATTCAGAACCTGCCTAAGAATGGTGAGGCCCTCAGGACTCTGCTTGTTGGGGTTCAGGACAGCTGGGTTCTGACTCCCTCCGAGGAGGCGGAAAAAATCCTGCCCGGGCTGTGGTGGGGTCCCTTTGCCTCCAATCTAAGCTGCCCAGGGTGGGGTCCATCACCACCTGTCTTCTCAAGGTGTTCACCCCCATCTTCTTGGACCTGGGGCTGATGTGGTACCCCCCCCCACTTCTCAACTCTCTGCCAGGCTCTTACCGCCCCTCCTATGAAGAGATGCTGCGATTCTACAGCTACTACAAGCAGGCTACCACGGGGCCCTGCCTAGTGCCCCGACCTGGGTTCTGGGACCCCATTGGAAGATACAAGTGGTGAGCTCCCCACCCATAGGGCAGACAAGCCTCCACTGTCACCCAGCTCTCTCACAGCCCTCTGCCTCCCAGGGACGCCTGGAACAGCCTGGGCAAGATGAGCAGGGAGGAGGCCATGTCTGCCTACATCAATGAGATGAAGCTGGTGGCACAGAAGGTAGTGTCCCCGAGCTTCCAGCTAAGTGGCCTGCCAGTCTCTCTTCCAGTGGTGACCTTCATGTTTCCTACACACGATACCCCTCTAGGAATCACCACTTTCCTATTGTCCCCCAACTCTACCTTTGTGGTCCACACTGGCTTCTGGTGGTGTATATGAGGCAGGAGGGGGGCAGCCTTAAGGGTAATGGCATAAATGGAGAGGCCAGCCCTGTCCATTAAACCCCTCCTGAACAGGTTATCGACACTGTGCCCCTGGGTGAGGTGGCAGAGGATATGTTTGGTTACTTCGAGCCTCTGTACCAGGTGATCCCCGACATGCCAAGGCCTCCGGAAACCTTCTTGGGAAGGGTTACAGGTCAGATCCTTTAGGTGTACGCTTAGGTTCAAGCTGGATGGGTGCCCAGTTATGGGAAGCTGGGGACAGAGGGCTTCAGGTGATATCCCAGTAAGGACCCTGGTTAGTGCCCCTGATAGCCTGGCTGTCAGCCAGTATCCATAACTAATAGGGACAAGAGACTGGAGCTCACTATAAGGTTCCAGCTTCTTCCTTGCCTCACCTCTAGGTGTTGTCTTGACAGGATGGAAAGAGCAGATGTCGAAGAGAGATGATAGAGTCGTCCCTGAGCCTCCCTGCCTTCCCCTGGAGCCAGCATCCCTAAGTCCAGGTCAGCGCAGGGACAAGAGGGATGAAGGCCAAACAGACTTGTTGAGGGCACCTTCACAAGAGGGAGAAGCTGGAGGCCAGCCTCGTGGTACTCTTCGGGTCTCATGGTCAGGGACACCGCTCCAGGGCTCTTCTCACCTGGGGCCCATCTTTACTGCCATGGCAAAAGCTCTGGGTCTCCTGAGCAAGGGGTGCTACCCAGCTGTCTGCCCTCCAGGGCAGGGATCCTGTAATTTCCCCTAGCAACGGCCCTTCTTTCTACCTCCGCAGAATCCCAGGCACACAGAGACCTGGACCTGGAGGTTTTCTGTGATTCCCTGGAGCAGCTGGACCCTGAGCTGGTGAGACCACTCCCTTGCTCCCTACCTGGCAACCCCGTGTGTCCCATCTCCACCTTGAGACCTGGGACTCATCTCAGCAGGTCTGGGCAGAGCAGAGGGGCGCAGCTGGAGGGGAACCTGATGCCAGAAGCAGCCCTGAGCCTCGCAGCGAGAAAGGTGAGCTCCTTCAACCTGCCACCCTTTCACCCTGCCTTTGGTTCAGGGGAAGCCCCAGGCCTTCCTTTGGCTGCCTTCTAGGACAAAGGTGAAAGTCCAGTATGGGCACTAGAGACAGAGCAGCCTCCATCTCTGGAGGGGACTGCCTGACAGCCAAATACCTGCCTGGGTGGGCAAAGTCCCTGTCCCAAGAGTGAGCGTCCTCCCAGTGCTCAGGAGGCTGGGAGGGCAGCTCTAGGTCACAGTTGCATGGCCTTGGAAGTTGTTCTCTCTCTCTCTCTTTCCTCTCTCTCTCTCTCTCTCTCTCTCTCTCTCTCTCTCTCTCTCTCTCTCTCCCTCTCCCTCTCTCCCTCTCTCCCTCTCTCCCTCTCTCCTCTTTCTCTCCTCCCTCCTGTTTGGGATTCTCAGAGAAAGGCAAGGAGTTCTGCCCTATCCATTTCTAGAACTTCCTGCACTTTCACGGTCATTCCTTGGAGCAAACTGTGTTGTGAGATGCTATCTTCCCCTAATTTTCAAGGGACAAAGCAAGGTTTAGAGAAGTTAATAATTTGCCCAGAGCCACATTGCTGATCAGTGGCAGGTCTGGGATTCAACCCTCAGCACACCCCCACCTTGGAATGGGCCTTGCAAGAGCCACCCTTGGGACAGCAGTCGGGCACTACTCTACACGTCTTTAAAAAATATTTTTATTGATTTATTTGCAAGCAGAGAGAGAGAGAGAGAGAGAGAGAGAGAGAGAGAGAGAGAGAGAGAGAGAGAATATGCATATGTTAGGGCCTTCAGCCACTGGAAGTGAATTTCAGCTGCATGCACCACTTTGTACAGCTTGCTTTACGTGGTGCTGGGGAATCGAACCCAGGTAGTTAGGCTTTGCAGGTGTCTTAAACACGAGCCATCTCTCCGGCCCTACTCTATACTTCTTGAATCTGCCTCAGCTTGTGCCCACTTGCTCATTGCTGAATCACTTTCCCAGTCCTTTCTCTGTGTCTATGCTCTGCAGAAGGGTCAGAGGACAGCCCGGTGGGACCTCCAAAGTTGGACAGATGGCTGATGGGGACAGTTCAGGCACTGCAGGAAAGTATGCACGATGTCCAGAGGAGACTACAGAGCCTGGAGAGCAAGCCCCAGCCACTTGAGCAGGTGAGTACTTTCCTCACTTCAAGGCTGGCAAGATTCCCACAGTTCTAAGGGTTTCTACACTGGGCTCCTCATCCAGCTGTTTGGTTTTTTTTTTTTTTTTTTTTTTTCATGTAGGGTCTCACTCTAGCCAAGGCTTACCTGGAATTCACTATATAGTCTCAGACTGCCCTCAAACTCACAGCAAGCCTCCTACTTCTGCCTCCTGAGTGCTGGGATTAAAGGCATGCATGCCTGGCCTTTCCTGTTCCTATTTTTAATTAATGAATCAATTAATTTTTTTAAATTTTTTGGATAGGGTCTCACTCTAGCCCAGGCTGAGCTGGAACTCACTATGTAGTCTCAGGGTGGCCTTAAACTCACTGCAATCTTCCACCTCTGCCTCCCTAGTGTTCTGTTCTTATTTTTAAGGCTTACCCCCAAACAGCTCAGCTGGGCACCTCTCATCCCCTGGCACCCAAGGTGAGCCACCAGGTGGCATGAGCAACCATTCCTGCCCTAAATGCTGAGTGACATTTTTGAAGTAGATTAGTATATATTACATCTATTCACACCTGTCATTCTGGAGTCCACAGCTGAGCTGCAGCCCTGGCTTAAATGTCTTTTGTTTTATTTTGTTTGGAGACTGGATCTAGAACTCGCTTTTGTTTTTGTTTTTCAAGGTAGGGTCTCGTTCTAGTCCAGGCTGACCTGGAATTCACTATGTAGTCTTAGGGTGGCCTTGAACTCACAGCAATCCTCCTACCTCTGCCTGCCGAGTGCTGGGATTAAAGGCGTGTGCCACCACGCATGGTTTAGAACTCGCGCTTTAGCCCAGGTTGGTCTCAAACTCATGGCAGTCAGCTTGCCTCAGCCTCCAGAGAGCTGGGATTACAGGAGTCAGTGAAATTTAGACCAGTCCCTTCCCTTACCATACCTGCTAACACTTGTGCTCACTGGGTCCTCAGGGACCCTGCTATGTAAATTCTCTTTTCTTTCTGGGGGGTGTGGGAGTGTGCTGGAGATTGAACCTAGGCAAACATCCGACCACTGAGCAATTTCTCTACCCCTCTTTTGAGGCATGGTCTCAGTAAACCATGCCAGGCAGTTCTTGAACCTGTGATCCTCCTGCTTCAGGCTTCTGAATGCCTCCCTCCCCAGATGGATCCTGCTATTACTACGATCGTTTGCTCATTCAGTGTGGCCCTGTGCTGGTAACTACCTTTCTGAGTGATCTGTTATTTTTTCTTTCCTTTAAAAAAAAATTTTTTTTGCAAGGAGGGGGGGGGAGAGGGAGGGAGGGAGAGAGAGGGAGAGAGAGAGAGAGAGAAAATGAAAATGAACAGGTGCACCAGGGCCTTTTACCACTGCAAATTCCAGATGCATGTACCACTCTGTGCATCTGGGTTCTGGGGAACTAAACCCAGGGCATCAGGTTTTGCAAGCTAGCACCTTTAACCGAGCCATCTCTCCAGCCCTTCTTTTTTTTTGGGGGGGGTTGTTTTGAAGCAG
Source organism: Zapus hudsonius (assembly GCA_004024765.1). Taxonomy (NCBI): domain Eukaryota; kingdom Metazoa; phylum Chordata; class Mammalia; order Rodentia; family Dipodidae; genus Zapus; species Zapus hudsonius. The sequence continues at coordinate 12,171 of PVHP010008547.1, read as the reverse complement.
GGTCTCACTCTAGCCCATGTAGACCCAGATTCTTTCTATAGCCCAGGCTGTCCTCAAACATGGTGATCCTCCTACCTCAACCTCCCAAGTACTGGAATTATAGGCATAAGCCAGTATGCCCAACTCTTGAGTGTTCTGTTCTTGAGAAGCCTATGGTGGCTGAAACAGGAATGGGCTGAGTTGCTCTATTTAGGGATTTCTGGGGTGACCCCTAACCCACTGAATATGGTAAGAACCATGGTAACAAGAATTTCAACATTGATACCCCTCCCCCAAGGCATTCTTTCTTTACTAGTTCACCCTTTACCAATTTGAAACGCTGAGGATATTTTATTGTATTATTCACATTTATACTTTATTTAACCAATTTGAAGCGCTGATGATTTTTTTTTCCTTGCAGGGATTGTACATAGGGCCTCATACATGTTAAGCAAGCACTCCATGACAACTGAGCTACATCCCAGTCCTTTTTTTAAAAAATATTTTTATTTTTTGAAAGCAGTCAGTGAGAGAGGGAGGGAGGGAGGGGGGGCACTACTAGTAGGGCCTCAAGCCACTGCAAATGAACTCCAGATGCGTGCACCACTTTGTGCATCTGGCTTGACATGGGTGCTGGAACTTGGATCGTTAGGTTTTACAGGCAAGTACTCTAACTGCTAAGCTGTCTCTCCAGCCCCTGGTCTTTTTTAATTGTTTTCAGACAAGGTGCCTAGGCCAACCTTGAACACAAGATCTTTCTGCTTCAGCTTCCTAAGTACCTAAGATTGGCCTGCATTTGCCTAGGAGGCACAAGGCCCTGTTCAATCCCCAGCACCATCAAAAGGAAAAAAAAAAAATCTAGTATTTGCTAAGTAACTGGGATCACAGGCCTATGCCATCAGGTCTGTTTGAAATGTTAAGCTTTTTTTTTTTTTTTTTTAAAGGTAGGGTCTCACCCTGAAACTCACTATGTAGACCAGGCTGGCCTCAAACTCTTGGCAATCCTCCTCCTACCTCAGCCTCCTGAGTGCTGGGATTAAAGGCATGAACCACCATTTCTGCCTTAAATATTGAGTGATTTTTAAAAATATTCTATTTATTCATTTTCAAGCAGAGAGATAGAGAGTGCACCAGGGCCACCACCTCGTGGGTCTGGCCCATGTGGGTACTGGGGAATTGAACCCGGGGCCCTAGGTACTGGAGGCAAGTGCCCCAACTGCTGAGCCATCTCTCCAGCCCTGAGTGATGTTTTTAAAGTAGATTATTATAGAACATCTATAATCCCAGCACTTTGAAGGCAGAGGCAGGAGGACCCTCATAAATTCAAGGCCAGCCAGGGCTACATAGTATGAATCTAAAACCAACAAAACAAAACAAAAACCCAACCAAATAAAAATAAATAGGCAGATAGGTAAATGACCACCATAATGTTCTACCCTGAAATGTGCTTTGTTATACACAATCAATTCTTTAATATTGTCAAATACCCAAGTTCAGATTTTCCTAGTCGTCTTGAAACTGCCTTTTCCAGCTGCTGTTGGTCAGGTCCAGGATCACACTCTGCCATTGGTTTCTCTGTCCTTCAAGTCTCTTCTATTATTGCTGCCGTCATTGTTACTATTGCTGGCTGTGTCACACCTGAGCCACACCCCCACCGGAGTCTTTTATTCTAGACCAGTCCTTTCTCCTTTACCTACTGACCAGGCTGGACCAGGGTCCTGTCCAAAGGTGTGCATCTTGTACATCTGATCCTATCTGATTCCTCTCAACATTTGTATTTCCTGTGAACTGAATGCTTAAGGACTGGATGTGTGTCCAGTTCAGCATTACGGACAAGATCACAGTAGAGACCAGGTGTGGGGGCTTGTATCTGTGATCCCAGCACTTGGGAGGCTGAGGCAGGACAACTGCTGTGAGCTCCAGGCCAGCCTGGACTACAAAGTAAGACTCTATCTCAAAATAAATGCTTACTGTGGTGGCGCACGCCTTTAACCCTGGCACTGGGAGGCAGAGGTAGGAGGATTGCCGTGAGTTCAAGGCCACCTGAGAACTACATAGTGAATTCCAGGTCAGCCTGGGCTAGAGTGAGACCCTACCTCGAAAAATAAACAAAACAAAAAAATGCTTACATTCTCCCACCAAAAAAGATCACATTAGAGTGATGTTCTTCACATCAAGGGACACTAGGAGACATATTAGCATGAACTGTGGCCACAGATGCAGAAGTGACAGTCTGATTCCTACTTTGTAACGTCAAGTTTTCCTCTGGAAGCCAGGGAATGGTTCCTCATCAACCCTGTATGCCAAACAGTGTTTGACAATTGATAAAGTTTGCCTGGACACTAATTTATTTAATGATTGCAGAAAAATGTTATTCCTGTAACATGTGTTAGCTGATATTTTTCTGTAGTTTTCCTGAAATACAGTTGCTTACTTAGCTGCTTATGTAAAAGGCAAAGCAAGTGCTTGATATTTTTTAAAAAGCAAGAGCCTTTTAAAATTATTTATTTGCAAGCAGAGAGCGCTAGTGAGCGAGAATGGCACGCCAGGGCCACTTGCTATTGCAAACAAACTTCAGATACATGTGCCACTTTGTGCAACTGGCTTTTTGTACATGCTGGGGAGTCAAACCCTGGCCCATCAGGCTTTGCAAGCAAGTGCATTAACCACTCAGTCATCTCTCCAGCCCCATATTTATGGTTTTTGAGTACTAGGGATTGACTTTGGCACAGTGCAAGGCACGTGTGCTACCACTGCATTGTCTCCAGGCCTATGAATTTTCTTTTTAATGCTTACAATATCATAGCGTTGGCCAGTGAAGACTGCGCCAAGCCGGGCTCCATGTTCTTAGAACCCAACCTCGTTCACCCTTGGCGCTCCCATGTCTTCCTTCTCTAGCCCTGGAGTCGGTCACTCCTCTCAGGAGTTCTGGCTCCTTCCAGACCCCGAGTACCGGGGGTCCTCGTCTGAAACGAGGGAGGGTCGGGTGCCTACTGGCCGGCCCCTGACCCCCTCTCTGTCTCGGCAGCGGGAGGCGCCCCGCGCCCGGCCCCTCGGGCTCTCCGCCCCCACGCTGCTCTTCTTGCTCCTGTGGCCCTTGGTCGTCCAGTGGCTCTCGCGGCAGTTTCGGACCCACAAGAGGTGACTCCAGGAGGGCTCTTGTCCCTGCTGTCCCCCAGCCTCCGGGGATGTCGCCGACAGCATTAGACACGCCCCCGTCCTGGCTCACGCCCCCGGGACCCTCCTCCGCCCGGCCGGACACGCACGCACTCAATAAATCAATCACCGACCCCCGGGCGGAGGGTGCGGCGCCCGCGGTCCCCAGCAGCCGCGAGGAACTCCCGCATCTTCCAGGGAACTTTCTGGAAGCTCGCCCCCGGGCTGGGCAGTGCAGAGGGAGGGGCGCCGGAGGGATGGACCACGGTTCCCGCAGCCGTCTGAAAGGAAAGCAGGCAAATACAGAAATAAAGGAAGATCCGCTTCTCCCTCGGCGCCCCTCGTCCCCAGACACGGTCACCTGCCCGGTCTGTGGCTCGTCTTCGCTTAGGACTCCGCAGGCAGGGAAGACATTCTTCTTCTCTGAAGCCCCAAGTTATTGGAAATAAATTCATTCTAAAGTTCCTGCGGGGAAAAATTTTGTTTTTGACAGAAAAATGGCATGGGGGGTGGGGACACAAAGACCTCAGCTCCGGCAGGGAGGGACTCTCGTCACGTGACCTTGGACCAGTCCCTCTACCTGCGGGTCACCGAGCACCCCGAGGTCACGGGTCATCGCGGAGGGGGAGGCCGCCCCGGGGGGCCTCGAACCCCTCCGCAGTGCAGACCCCAGCCTCCTGCTCGGAGAGTCGGCCCAGGGAGGGAGGCCATTTTCTTCGAAGGACAGAAGCCGGGGCTCGCGAGCCCTGCACCCCCACGACGCCCAGGCGAGGCGCTCCGCGGCGGGCTACCATTGGGCACCATCTCTGGATGGAGATGGCTCTCAGGCAGGACCCACCCGGCCACTTTCCCCCAGAGGTGCCGGGGTGGTGGGGGTCATCACTGAGGACTCGAACCTGCCCTCCCGTCCCCCGAGGCCTGATGCACGAAGCGCCATGACACTGGCCCTTTAAGGCGGCACTTCTTATTTTCATTTGTTTACTTCTTCATGCGCTTTTCGGCCTTTCACGCACATGCCACAGTATCCCTCCGCGAAGGCCTGTCCAGGGCCCAGCCACCCGCGCTGGAACCTTCCCCGGATCTGAAGAATGGAACGCGAGCGGTCAGGACGGCATCTCGCTCTCTAGGATTCTAGTCCTTTCACACGTCAGGGACTACTTTTTAGGAGTAAACCATCTCTGCGTCGGCTCAAAAATGCTCTCAACCACCAGGACCCTTCCGTGGACGGCAGGACGTTACCACCGTATTTAAACGCACCTTTTCATAAAACTGCTCCGTGTAGGTTCCAAAAGGTCATAGAATCTTCTGGTCTTCTAGAAGCAGAATGGTACGGTCCGGAGCCCTCCTCATCTTCTCTACGATTGGTCTTCCGTCCTCAGAGAGACAAATGACTCTTGTCCAATGGGCGCACACGTTTCTCCAGCGAAGGCTAGGCGATGGAAGAAGCCGGCCTGGGAGACGCCCCCGACGCGCTCTGGGATTGGCTACGTCGCACGGCGCGCGGGGATGGCGGGCCAGAAAGATGGACACTACAACTCCCGTCTGCCCACTGCGGGGACTCCGTTACGCATGCGCATGGGCGGGGCGTCCAGGCATCTATATAAAAGAGGCGCAGAGGGCTGGGAGACAGCAGTTGGAAGTTGGCAGGTGGAAAGGCAGGTTGGGAGGGGAAGCCGGGGGAGGAGGCGGAAGGAGCGCCGTCTGAGGGGGGAGGAGGGAGCAAAAGAGGAGGAGGCGGAGGAGAGCTGAGCAGAGCCTCGAGCCAAAGGGGAGATGAGTTTGTCTATCCTCGGCTAAGGCTCCGGCCCGGCCTGGGGAACTGGGAGCTCGGGTTGGAGCGACACCCGTGGAAGTGGGAGGAGGCGGCTCTGGGACTTTAACCCCTTGTGGGCTCTGCGGCAGGGGAGTTAACCCTTTGTGGATTCGGCCCCTCGGAGGCAGCGTCATCGGGTAGTTTTAACCCCTTCGGGGTTGGGTTTAACCCATTGGACTGAGACCTCGTCTGCTGACCCACCAACTCCGCGGTCGATTGCGGGGCGCTGGGCGAGAGGCTCGAAGCTCTCCTCCGCACATCCCGCACTTATCGGCCGCTGCACTCTCGGACCTGCTAGCTGGGCGCGCTTGTGGGCGCTTAACCCTTTACTGACTTGAGTCCAAGTTGCGATTGGAGTTTGTTGACAGTTCTGGCGAGAGGCGTCATTGCAGAACTTACAGACCGAAGAGGACTCTGTTGAACGGTTTTTAAAAGGAAAGAAAAACCTTTTTTTTCTCCTTGACTTACAGCCAACATTTTCCAAACTTCGCGGAGGACCCTGCTAAGCCATGGCCGAGGCGCTCCTGTCAGAGCACCAGCACCAGCCTCCAACTAGCAACTGCACCGGGGCCGCCGGGGTCCCCGAAGAGCCGGCGCCCGAGCGCCCCCCGGGAGCGGAGCCGCGGGCGCCCGAGGACAGTAGGGGGCCGGAGGGGGAAGGGGGCCGCCCCCTCAAGACCCCCGCCTGCCCAGGGTCCAGCCGCCAGAACGGGGACGAGCTGTCCGCCGACGGCGCCTCCCCGCCCGCGGGAGGGGAGCCCGCGCCGCCCGCCCGCTCCGGGGCTCCGGCGCCCGGGGAGCAGCAGAGACAGCTGGGCAAGAAGAAGCACCGTCGCCGCCCGTCCAAGAAGAAGCGGCACTGGAAACCCTACTACAAGCTGAGCTGGGAGGAGAAGAAGAAGTTCGACGAGAAGCAGAGCCTGCGCGCCTCGAGGGTGCGGGCCGAGATGTTCGCCAAGGGCCAGCCCGTGGCACCCTACAACACCACCCAGTTCCTCATGGACGACCACGACCAGGAGGAGCCGGACCTGAAGACCGGCCTGTACGGCAGGCGGGCCGCCCGGCCCGAGGACACGAGCGACGAGGACTTCGTGGAGGAGGCCGGCGAGGAGGACGGCGGCAGCGACGGCATGGGGGGCGACGGCGGCGAGTTTCTGCAGCGGGACTTCTCGGAGACGTACGAGCGGTACCACGCGGAGAGCCTGCAGAACATGAGCAAGCAGGAGCTCATCAAGGAGTACCTGGAGCTGGAGAAGTGCCTGTCCCGCATGGAGGACGAGAACAACCGGCTGCGGCTCGAGAGCAAGCGGCAGGGCGGCGGCGAGGACGCGCGAGTGCGGGAGCTGGAGCTGGAGCTGGACCGGCTCCGCGCCGAGAACCTGCAGCTGCTCTCCGAGAAGGAGCGGCACCGGCAGCAGGAGCGCGCGCCGCTCTCCAACTTCGGCGACTAGGGGAACCCGAGGGGGGGGGGGCTTTTTACAGGGCTGGAATGTAACATTCTATACATGTGTACATACGACGGCGGACCTTTTTATGACTCCTCACCAATCAGAAGATAAAATCCCCTCTGGCTTTGGTTTGGTAAATTCAGCCATGATGTAGCTTGTGTGCTTTCTCCTGTTGCTTTAATTATGTGGAACTGAAGGGTTGCTTTTCTCGTTTTCCTCTTAGAAGTTGTTTCTTAATGTGTAATTTGACCAAGTTATGCATCTTTCTGTTAAAAAAAAAAAATCCCCTCCTTAAACGGAGCTATAAAGGTGGCCAAATCTGAGAATCATTTAAATTCATCCTAGTTATAATAAATTTAATTCTTGTAAATGTAACAGTTTCAGTGTGCTTTCTAGAGCTAATTCAAAATAGTACTGATTTATGGGATTACACCTTTAAGGAAGGTTAAAATTGTACATTTCTTAGTTTAAAAAAAAAAAAGGCTTTAATGGGAGAATCCTTAATTTGGCATTTTCTCCCCATGAATGGGTAATGCGTTTTAGTATGCTAACAAAATACAGTTCAGGCAAAATATAAAAATTTAATTGCCATCAATACTTAAGTGTGTTCGCCTTTCTAATGCCTTGGTTTCTTCTTTGATGCCACCAGAGAAATGGACCAGTGTAGGGTGTGTGGGGAGTGGAAAGTGACTCCAGGGGAAAGCTTTAAATGCTGCCCGAAGTGTACTGACAGAAGTATAGACCTAATTTTGCAGGGTTAGGTAACTGACTGACAGCCTCATTTCATCCTTTAAGTTGGTTTTCCGACCCCCCCCCCATGACACCAGAGTTCCTGGATGAGGTTCTCCTTGGTCATCTTGTTTTCTTAGTACAGGCAGTGGATAGCCAAAATGAATGAGAGCAGCTCTTTATGTTAAGATGCTTTGAGATAGAGAATGGTTGGGGGTATCCAAGGATGTACCCTAATTACCCAATATTTAAGTGTTTTCTCTATTTAAAAAAAAAAAAAAACAAAAAAAAAAAACGCCATCCATGAGAAGCTAAACCTAGAACCGTCCCTTACTGCAAATCCTTGCAGGTAAAGCTGCTGGCTTAGTGGCTGAGGTCCCCCCACAATGAATGAGAAACTGCACAAACAGCAGCTACCCTCAGTCTCTAACTGAGCTGACAGACAGCTGCTTAGCTTCATTTAGTTCCTGCTCTTAAACCCAGAGGCTCTGAGAACTAGTTCTCATCACAAAATCAAAATAGCAAAGTCTGTTCTTTCCTGACACTAACCCAACCCTCCTTCACCAGCCCAGTGTCACTGTTTCCCTCTAGCACAGGGTCCCTAAATAAGAAGACTTAAAAACCATAGGGGGCTTTTGGGCCCATGAACTCCATATACTTGCATGTAGTCTTATATGTATGTTTTGTGGGAAGAAGGTACAAGAAATGAGAGAGTGCCAATCCCTTGAAGGTTAAGAGCTCTGCAGGGAAAGGGGAGGGGAGCCTGCTCTGGCAGCTAAATGGCAAGGGGGAGGTGATGGGCTACCTAGAAGCACACACAGTGAGTAACTACATCAAGAGTTTTGCCAGGAGGGAACCAGGCTTTCAAAGCTGGACTGTGCTGGTCCTTCTCTAGCAGGGGTTCACCAGAGACACTGTGATCATTTTTTCCTTGACCTAAAAATTACATTAAATATCTATTTTGAAATAGTTTTCTTCGTGTTTTTCTTCTATGACGTCATGCAGCAGCCCTAGGAAAAGGCTGTTTGGTGTGAAGGCGGCTGCAACAGCGCCCTCTGGCTTTAGTGTGCAGAGGCCTTACATCCTGCCTTACAGGATGCAGCAGTCAGTGATAACCTCTGGGTTTAGATCCTTCTAAGATCTTAGAACTTAAGAGAAATTTCTCCTATGAGAAACCGAATTTCTAAAATAAATCTTGGGACAATCACATACATTTATTATTAGGGAAAAACATGCATATTCTACTTTAAAGAGGCAAATTGAGTCCAGTCTTTAAAATAGACAAATACTTAGTTTTTTTTTTTTGTTTTGGTTTTTTGGGGTAGGGTCTCACTCTAGCCCAGGCTAACAAATACTTAGTTTTAAGTAATTCCAAGTTACTTTGATTTACCTTGAGTTATGCAAATATGTCTGAATTTTTCAAAGGCACTATATTTTCCTAATTTACTTGTTTTTGGCTTAATAAAGTTTATGTAAAAGCCTATTTTTATATCAACACTTTTAAAACTGAAATACTTAGCTTACTGCTCTTCCAGTAGAGAGAAGACGCTGAGTTGCCTGTAGTAACAAGGTTGTGATGACAAAAGATCCGCCAACAACCCCACCCCCACCCCCAGCCTTTCACACAAATCCTCTGCCAAACATTTTAACAGCTGCTCAAAAGACTTGGCTTAGAAATTAGCAACTTTGGTTTGTTCCCTTTCTCATACTGGAACACAGGTATAAAATCAAGTAAAACTGCTTCCCAGAATGACACAGATAGGTGGACAGACCTTTTCATGGGCTCGTCAGTAACAAAGTTAAAGCTCTCAAGAGATAATATCCATTAGATCCACTCAGAGTTTTAGGGGACAGAGCTAGGGAGTTGGAGAAAAGGAAACAACATGCTGGAGGTGTAGCTTGGTAGAGTACTTGCCTAGTATGCAAGAAGCCCTGGGTTTCATGCCCCGCACCAAATAAACTTGGCACGATGGCACATCCCTGTAATCCCAGCATTTAGGAGGTAGGCAGGAGGAACAGAAGTTCAAGGTCTGGGCTAGATGATTCAGTGGATAAAGTGCCTGAGTACCTGAGTTCGGATTCCCAGACCCCGGGTTAAAGCCAGAAGCTGTGCTTGACTTCTATAACCCCGGCATGCCTACCTACTTTGAGACAGGAAGCAGAGACGAGATTTTCCACTAACTCAAGGACCTGCTAGCGAATGATGAGGTGAACAGGAGAGTTCCTGCCTCAAATGAGGAAGGCAAGGATCAATCCCAAAAGTATGTTCTCTGACCGCCACATGAGAGTTGTGTCTTGCATGTGCATGTGCCCATATGCATACACCGAACACTCATATGCAAAGAAGTGTAGGCATTCTAAGCTACAAAGTGAGTTCAAGGCCAGTCAGAGATATCTCAGAGTGAATAAAAAGGAAAAGAAAAAAGAAAAAAAAAAGGGGGGGGGGAGACAGACCAAAGTACTATTATACTGACCATTATTGATTCTACTTAAGACCAGAGCAGCTGTATACTTGATCATTAATTTTCACTTCATCAAGAATAAAAATCCTTTGCTGCTGGGCGTGGTGGCGCAAGCCTTTAATCCCAGCACTCGGGAGGCAGGGGTAGGAGAATCGCTGAGTTCGAGGCCAGCCTGAGAATCCAGTGAATTCCAGGAGGTCAGCCTGAGCTAGAGTGAGACCCTACCTCGAAAAACCAAAAAAAAAAAAAAAAAAAAAATCCTTTGTTTAGGAAAATGTAAATATACTTTGAAGCCAGGCATAGTGGTTCACACCTATAATCTCAGCATTTGGGAATTAGAGGAAGGAGACAATTTTCTGAGTTTGAGGCCAGCCGGGGCTACATAGCAAGACCTTGTCACTAAAACCCACAGGTTGGAATGCTCAGTTGCAAGGCTGAGGTTAATTGAACACCATAAAAACAAAGCAAAACCTTCAAAAGTTAATGACACCACTGGAGAGGTAGCTCAGTGGGAGAGTGCTTGTTTAGCATGGACAAGGGCTCTGGCTCAATCCCAGGAACTGGAGGGGCAGGGCACACAGACTGAAGATGATCTACAACTCAACAGTACCTTCAGACAATCAAGGGCTGGGCTGGGGAGATGCTCAGCAGGCTAAGAGCACTTGATGTGCACATGAGACAAGCACCCACACATTCAAAAAGAAAGCTTGGCATGGTTGTCTGTAACCCCAGTGCTGAGGAGGTCGAGACAGAATTTCTGGGGCCCCCTGCCCCTGATCATCCAGTCTAACCAATAATCTGCAAGTTCAGAGTCAGGGGGAGACACTGTCTTAGGGAAACAAGGCAGAAGAGCAACACATGACCCCTGATAACTTCTGTGGCCTTAGCACACATGCCAGTGTGTATATTTGCACATACACATGCCACACACACCAGAAGAAGGGTTGGCTGTATGTAGTCAAGCATTAGGTAATGTGCCAGGTTCACCTATAATCCCAACACTCACAAGGAAGAGGCAGGAAGACTCTAACCTTGAGCTAGAGGCCAATTTGATCTACATTTCAAAAACTCTGTTGAGGGGCTAAAGAGATGGCTCAGTGATTAAGGCACTTGCTTTCAAAGCCTAATGACCTAGGTTCAATTCCCCAGTACCCATGTAAAGCCAGATGCACAAAGTGGTGCATGTATCTGGAGTTTTTGCATCAGCTAGAGGTCCTGGCATGCCCATTCTTTCTCTCTGCTTACAAATTAATTAATTAATATTTAAAAAACTCTGTTGGGGTGTAAGTTTTATCCCTTTCTGCCTTCTCAGGGACACGAGCTCTTCATACTGTCTCCTCTTTTCTTCTCATAAACTATTAAAAAGTCTCTCTAGGGCTAGAGAGCTGGCTCAGCAGTTAAGGCGATTGCCTACAGAGCCCAACAACCTGGGTTTGATTCCCCAGTACCCATGCAAAGCCAGATGCACACAGTGGCACATACATCTGGAGTTCCTTTGCAGCAGCTGGGTGTCCTGGTGTGCCCATTCTCTCTGTCTCTCTTCCATCTCTCTCTGAAAATAAATAACTTTTTAAAAAGTCTCTATAAACTTTAAAAGAAGAACCTGTCATTGGGTTGGAGAGATGGCTCAGCAGTTAAAAAGACTTCATGCTCAAGCATGAGGGCCTGACACTGCTTCAGTCTGAATCTCCAGATCCCATGTACAAAGCTGGGTAGGGCTACTCATGCCTGTAACTTCAGCCCCTCAGGAAGCAGAGACATAGGAATCAGGAATCATTGGAATTAGCAGGAGGAGAAAAAAAAAAAAAAAACTCCCAAGATCCGGGATCAGTAAGACACTCTGGCTCAAATAAGAATGTGGCCAAAAAGCAATGGCTCCAGCAACCACAGGTGAGCACACCACACATACATACACACAAACAAAACAACAACAACAAAAAGCCAGGCATGGTGGCACACACTTTTAATCCCAACACTTGGGAGGAAGAGGTAGGAAGAGTCCAAGGCCACCCTGTGACTACATAGTGAATTTCAGGTCAGCCTGGGCTAGAGCAAGACCCTACCTCTGAGAGAGAGAAAAAAAAGATAATGTCATATCCATTCCTCTGGTCATTCATATCCCTGTCAACAATGCATACTCATAAAAAAGTTGGATATACTTAAGAAGGCTGGTTTAAGCATGTAATCTGGCACACATGAATAACACCAGTATAAAAACAAAAGATCTAATATGGGACTGGAAGGTTACCTAATAGGTTAGTTCTGTCTTTTTCAGTTCTTACTAAAAGTGACTTAAAGGGCATGGGCGTGGTGGCACATGCCTTTAATCCCAGCACTCGGGAGGCTGAGGTAGGAGGATCACCATGAGTTCAAGGCCACCCTGAGACTACATAGTGAATTCCAGGTCAGCCTGGGCTAGAGTGAGACCCTACCTCGTAAAACAACAACAAAAAATAATAATATTAAAAGTGACTTAAGGGCTGGAGAGATGGCTCAGCGGTTAAGGCACTTGCCTCCAGTGCCTAAGGCCCCGGGTTCAATTCCCCAGGACCCACATATGCCAGATCCACAAGGTGGTGGCCCT